>OY856415.1:319205686-319275686 GCA_963693085.1 Alisma plantago-aquatica | reverse complement strand
CCCTGCTCGGGGAGGGGGGGGAGGAGTCTGCCTCAGTGCGCAGCGCTCTCTGTCCTTCTCCCCCTGGGCTTTCTCCGTCCTCAACTAGGGTGGTGTGCGTGGCTGCAAGGTTTTCGTCACAGGACCTCCATTCCGTCGGGGGCTTCAATCGGGGATCGTCCGGCGGCCAGGCGGCTTGCTTCAGGCCGGCTGTGCCCGGCGGCGGCTGCTCTGGTGCCCAAGCTACTTCGGGATCGAGTTGGCGTTGGGGCTTGGCTTCGGCTGGATCCTTTCTTCCAGCTCCGGTTCTATTCTCTGCTGGGTGACGCTGCCTCGCGTAGTGGTCATTTGTTAGCATGTAGAGGGTCTGCTCCGCCGACAGTTCTGGTTATTGGTCTTGGTTGTGACCAAGCTTCTGCCCCGCCTCTGATCCTTAGGTTTCCTCTCTAGGTTTTATTTGTTATGTATCAGTGTAGTTGTTTGTTCCTGCCTAGATTTTGTTTCTAACGGTGCTATGGCGGCTCTCGTGGGCGTTTCCCCTTCTGCGATCTCCGATCTCCGTCTTTCTGTCTACTCCTTGAACGTTGTCAGAGTGAAGGTATCTCTTGTCAATCGCTGCTTCGATCAGCTGTATGTTTTAGAGATCTATCTTGAAGTTTTTCTTTCGTCTTCCATTCTGAGTTCTTGTAGTCAGGCCGATCTGTTGGTGGAGTTTGTGGGCTCTGGAAGTGTTATTAATTCCCTTTGTATATGCCATATGGCTCAGTTTTAATGAAATCTTTGTTCTATCAAAAAAAAAAAATCTTTAGTTATATTATATACCATAATTGTTTAACTTGTGGATAGTGCAACATTCCACATCATGAAACAGTTCATATAGCCCAAGATATGGTCATATTTACCAAAGCATACATGCTTTTCTTGGTTTTACCGCTCTTATTTGAATGCCTTTTGTAGTAGTACTGTTATTGTTATAAGGGCAAACACAGCTAAATCTGAATGATAAATAGTAAATTTATATACACATCAACGAATAGTAAAAATGCATCAACACATTGTTACTAAGTTTATATAGTAAAGTTTCGAATGTGCAACGTTTGTATAGGAGATTAAGTTGACAATATTCAGTAACTGTAAAAGTTCATTGTATGAGAGAAATGGTCCGTAGTTCAAATTCAGATCTGATTGTTATACACTATATATAGCAACAATAAAGGAAATACAAAATGAAGAACAATGTTAAATCTGTCAAAAAGAACTCAGCGTCCAAGATAACTGACATGTTATACGTACATGAACACACCATTCTCCCAGTAGACAAAGAAAATTAGGGAGTACAACTTATATTCTGGCGAGAAATGGTTAGACACGATTTGTCAATGCTTTCATTGCTCATTCCATCTAATTAGATCATAGAACACAAAACCACTTCTTCACTTACAAATTAATATACATACCTAATAAGAAGCTTCAATTTCACACTTGAGTTCGCTCGATTCGTTAACTGCAGGGTGCGGGTTTCATACCTAAAAAAGTTTTTAAAAATAGTTTCAATTTCAATTTTAAAAAATCATACAAAAGGTTGGCATATATATATGAAGATGGAGCCACACATTGACACATGAGACGCGCGCTCTACCAGATGTCAAAAATTGTTATCATATTGAGCGTCATAAATTTATCCATCACCTATGATTGAATTATTGGACAATTCCCATCATTTACTATGGATTCATTCCATTTCTAATATAAAATAGGATATGAAATATGTTTATAATTTTTTATACAGAAATTTGTCGTTCTACAATTGAAAATTTCTTTTAGTAAAAAAAATCATTGTACAATGAAATTTTTTAATGTAAAAAACGTTTCATTATACAATGAAACTTTGAGTGCTACACTTTATATGTTATCTTTACTTTCTTTTATTTTATATCCATTGCTTTATCAGTAGAAAAGATTTTGACTCTCAGTAAATACTTTATATCGTAAAAGTTTGATACAGCCTTGTGCAAATGACAAACCAAATGTCGTGGTTTGTTTGTGCAGGACACCACATAATCAATTATATTTTAGAAATTTTTCTACAAGGTCTGCACTTTTATAAGATATTTATAACACACATTAGGATTTAAAATATGTCCTACATGATGTGGTTTTTAATTTTATGATTTGATAATGGAAACTAATAGGGAAAATGAGGAACACATAATAATTATTTATCTTTTTATGACACTGTCAATATGCAAACAACATCGAATACTAGAACCTCTCTAATTTGTATGTCTATGCTTTTCGGAATTAAGTTCGTCGTTACAAAATGCATCGATTTTATAAGAATATTTCTAACAAATAAGAGAAACTATACTTGAACCATAACTTTGTATGATGTCCATCCTACTGTTTTGCTTTGTCACTACATAGATATGCTATATATGATACCCATATGTTAAGAAATTTAATTGTTATGGGTAAATGAAATTCAATAACAATGTTATACAAGTGGCATTTTATATCTGAATATGATAGATTACTAAAGCAATAATTCATCTTATGAAGTGATATTGACAATGAAAACTTACACTTTTTGCATTATTGACAAATTGATGGTGAGTACAGATAGCCCAAGCGGGTAACTGATTTTTGTTCATGGATCTGTTTTGTAGCAAGAAGGCACATAATTGTAGTAAGACAACCAAAATTATAATAGAAAGGCTCATTTGAAATTTTTATACTCCCTCTGAAAATAGTAAAAATAGATTTTATGACAAACCGTCAAAAATTTATGTTGTATTACAAAATGAGTATTTTTATTACATTTTTGGTCATCTTATTACAATTTCAACCGTCTCATTACAAATATGTATATTCATATCACAAGGTAGATGCATTAATAACTGACCTTAGTTCCACACAGATAGTGAATGCATAGTTATATATATATATATATATATATATATATATATATATATATATATGTCATTCATTCGTTGCCCGCGCGGGTAGCCTGGATTTTCGCTACCTGGCAGCTAAAAAAGTAACTCTCCTGGCCAAAAAAGTAACTCTGCTGTAAAAAAAGTAACTATGGTGAACAGAAAGTAACTACATGAATAAAAGAGTAACTCTGTACAAAATATACAGCAGATATATATAAGGAGAGGTTTTTTGATTTTGGAGGGGCAAATGATATTATTTTTGGCTAAAATTTTTTGGAGAGCAAGAAAAAATAGTCCTCTACAATTATGATATTTTGTTTTGAAAAAAAGTGGTCGGAAGGGTGGGCGGGTAGCTACCCGTGCGGGCAATTAAGATGGGCCCATATATATATATATATATATATATATATATATATATATATATATATATATATATATATATATATATATATATATATATATATATATATATATATATATATATATATATATATATAGGGATTTATTCGTTATCCGTGCGGGTAGCCTGATTTTTCGCTACCCGCCCATCTAAAAGAGTAACTATATGGTACAGAAGAGTAACTCTGAGATCAAAAGAGTAACTATGTGGTACACAAAAGTAACTCTAAGACCAAAAAAGTAACTACACAAAAAATATACAGTCAGTAAATATGTGGACGTATTTTTTTATTTTGGTGGGGCAAATGATATTATTTTTGGATGAAATTTTTTGGGAGCTAGATAAAATGCTATCCTATAGCCAAAAAAGTAACTCTCCTGATATATATATATATGTATATATATATATATCCTGATATATATATATATATATATCCTGATATATATATATATATATATATATATATATATATATATATATATATATATATATATATATATATATATATATATATATATATCAGGAGAGTTATTTTTTTGGCTACAGGGTAGAAAAAATTCACGCTACCCGCGCGGGCAATGAATGAACGCCCTTTATATATATATATATATATATATATATATATATATATATATATATATATATATATATATATATATATATATATATATATATATATATGATTCTATCTTTAATGCCTTTGGGGGTTGCTACCCGCCCCCTATTTTGGTTACTTTTTTTGAAGTTTCATACTTTTGACATGTAGAGGGTTATTTTACCTAACAAACTTTTATTGTTCATGCATAGATAGTTACATTTGTAACAACAAATTTAAAAATATGATTATATATATGTATATATATATATATATCTCCTGTATATTCTGTCCAAATTTACTTTTTTAGTCGTATAGTTACTTTGTTATCATCATAGTTACTTTTTTTCCATTAAAGTTATTTTTCTGACTGAATAGATACTCTTTTGGCTGACGGGTAGTGAACTTCAGGCTACCCGCGCGGGTATTGAATGAACGCTTATATATACATACATACATACATACATATACATATATATAGTTACTTTTCTGACTATATAGTTACTCTTTTGGTTGACAGGTAGTGAACTTCAGGCTACTGGGCGGACTGGAGAGGTTTTGTGGATGTCGTCAAGTAGAGTTGAAACACTCAGGTGACGGGCAATCCCATGTATGTGTTTGCTATGAAACTGAAGAATACTAAGGCGACACTGAAGAAATGGAAAAAGGAAGAGGTAAACATCCCAAACATGCTGAAGGACGCAAAAAAGGAATGCAAGGAACTTAGAGAAAGATTGGCTGACCCCTTAAATCCAAATCTTATTGAAAAAGAAAGGGAGGTGAAAAGGATGCTTGAGGATATGAAAAAGGCTGAGGAGAAATTCTACTGGAAAAGTAGCAAAGAGAAATGGATGGAGGATGGTGATAGGAATACAAATCTCTATCACGTGGCTATTAGAAGACGAGAAGTAGGTACTATTATTTCTGATCTTATAAATGCAGACGAACATGTGGTAAATAAACAAGAGGACCTTAAGGAACAGGCTACTCACTTCTACTATTCTCTCTATAATAAAAAAATTTCAGAGGAGATTGATGATAATGAAAAGGTGGACTGGAAGTTCAAGCTCACTAGCACCCACAATAACATTCTCACAAGGAGGGCCAATGAACAAGAGCTCAAGGATGCTTTGTGGAGTATTGAAAGCAATAAGTCTCTCGGATCAATGGTTTTAATACTTTTTTCTACAAAAGAACTTGGGACATCATTAAAGACGACTTGCTTGCCTATGTTGACTGGTTTCTGGAAGGTGGAATTTTGGTGAGACAAGTTAATCAATCTTTTCTGGTTTTGATCCCGAAAAAGAAAGTTACTTCTTCTCTTGCGGATTTCCGGCCCATTGGTTGTTGTTCGGTTCAATACAAAATCATTGCAGAGATTCTTACTGCCCAGCTGAAAATGGTCCTTCCCTACCTTATTTCTGTAAATCAAGATGCGTTTGTCACTGGTAGAAGCATTAGCGATTGTGCTCTATTTGCGGGGGAATTTTTGTTGAATTTTAATGGTATGAGAGGAAGTAAGAAAGCTTTCCTGAAACTTGATATTTCTATACCCTATGATAGTGTGAGATGGGGAAAATTATGGTGAATCATGGAGCAAATGAGCTTTAACGGAAAATAGATTGGATGGATGAAACAGTGTGTTGGGACAACTAGCTATTTTGTCTTGGTCAATGGCACGTCTGCAGGTCTCTTCCAGAGTGGCAACGGGCGACGCCAAGGTGACCCACTTTTTCCTCTTTTGTTTGTGATGGTCATGGAGTACTTCTCGAGGAAAATACAGCAAGCTGAAGATGAGAAGGAAATAAAGCCTTACACAGTCTATGGTACAAATGTAATGACACATTTAATATTTGCAGACGATGTTCTGGTTTTTGTTGAAGCCAAGCAGTAATGTATGGAGAATCTAAAAAGTCTTCTGGGAAGATGCGGACAGCAAACTGGACTATGTGTTAATGCTAATCAAATACATATCTTCTTATCTAAAAACTACCTCCAGATGGATGACAGGCCATGGGAGTTGAGAGAGGTGCATTTCCTACAAAATACCTGGGATTTCCCCTTGCAGGTGGCAACTTACAGGTCAAAGATATTGCTGAATGCATAGACATAGTAGAGGAGATGATTAGCAGATGGCCTATACAAAAAACTTCCATGGCGGGACGCAGAACTCTGATAAAATCTGCCATTGAGGGTCTTCTTATCTTCTCGATACAACAAGGAGAAATCCCACTTTCAGTTCTTGATAGAATGGAGATGAAGATGGCTAACTTCATATGGGGGAATGAGCATCACCCTATGAAATATTCCATACTGGCTTTTTCTAAAGATGAAGGTGGACTAGATCTAAAGACCCCAAGAGAGATTGCTAGATGGGGATTTATGAGACAGATTGTTGCTTACAAGGAAGGCACGTCTACGTGGGGAAAGTGGATGAGAGATAAATATCCTAGAGGACTAGATTTTTTCCAAAGAGAAGAGAAGGCTATTCTAGATCTATCAATGTCATGAGAGAAGTTTGGCCACAAATCAAACACTTGTTTGTGGTTAACATTACTGGAGGGTAGCATCTTAAAGACAAAAAGATAAGCATGTGGGAGGTATCCTGCATGAGAGGCACAAAGGATCCAATGGGTGACCAGATTTGGAGTGAGAGGCATGTGTCGAAATAGAGCATGTGTTTATCAATTTCTGCACAACATTCTTGCTACCTTGGACAAAATTAAGAGCTAGAACTATGATATATCTATTGTATACTTACTTTGTGGGGAAGAGGAGGAAAATCACAGTCATCTAGCAGGTGAATGTAAGTTCACGAAGGAGATTTGGGAGCATATATGCAGCAACTTCAGCCTACAAATCCAACTTTGTGCGGAGCCGTGGAGGATGCTAGCAAGACGTGGAACAAATGCAAAGAAATATATGTTGTTGGTAGACCTTTACTATCATGTTTGGGAAGAAAGGAATGTGAGGAAATACCACGAAAAGTCCACTAGTGTCATTAGTATTGTTGTAAAAATTTGTAAATGCATTAGATCTAGACTACGTATTGAATAGAAGTGTGAGTTGTAATGTTGTTTTGGGTATATAGCGTTGGGCCTACATGTACTCTTGACCCCTAATAATTTTAGGAGGATGGTCGGAATATATTTACCAGATTCTGATATATATATATATATATATATATATATATATATATATATATATATATATATATATATATATATATATATATATATATATATATGGCTGTTCATTTGTTACCCGCGTGGGTAGCCAGATTTTCGCTACCCGCTGGAGTAACTCGGGGTTAAAAGAGTAACTATATGGTACATTGGAGTAACTCTTCTGAATCAAAAGAGTAATTGTAGTTATATATAGAGTAACTCTGAGAGCAAAAGAGTAACTGCGCAGAAAATATACATTCAGTAAATATATGGACGGGTTTTTTAATTTGGGGTGGGGGGCAAGTGATATTATTTTTGGATCAAATTTTTTGAGGAGCTAGATAAAATGCTCCTCTACAATTGTGAAAAAAATATCAGGAAGTGTGCGTGTGTAGCTACCCGCGCGGGTATTAAAGATGAACTATATATATATATATATATATATATATATATATATATATATATATATATATATATATATATATATATATATATATATATATATAATGCTCCTCTACAATTGTGAAAAAAATATCAGGAAGTGTGCGCGTGTAGCTACCCGCGTGGGTATTAAAGATGATATATATATATATATATATATATATATATATATATATATATATATATATATATATATATATATATATATATATTGGAGAAAGATGGTTACATTATATTTTGAGGAATCTTACGGTCTTCTTGATTTTCATGTTTTTTAGTAACAGTTTGATTATAGATTGGCGGTCCTCATCTGTTTTTTTAATCTCTTTGAATACCATAGTAAAATCATAATTTGATCGTGTTGTTACATCCCAAACCCCAAATGAGGGCATAGATGTAGACCTCTGATGTCCCTTCACAAAGATATGTAAATAAGATGCTAGTACAACCGGTCATGTGCTCCATGGTATGAACATAAAAGGAAAGTTGATAAATCATAAATGAAGGAGATTGCAACGGTCCTAACAAATACGTAGCAGAAAAATCCCTATGTGGTTCTTCTTGTTGAATTCTTACTGATTTCGTACTCCCTACCTAGTAGTTCAAATAAATGGAATTTTAGACATCACTACACCAAGAAACGAGAACTGCTGATAGAGAAAGAAATCACGTATAACCATCACAATTTGTTAACATTTTGCTTGATGTATGTAATCATATATCTTCGACACACATGATGCTATTTATAGGATCAACATTCTTAGATTGTTTAGTAGTAGTTTCTTTATGTTGTCAGCCTACGAATCCTTTTATTATCTGTCATGGATAGAGGAACTGATTGTATATGTAGTGCCAGAATTTTGTATCAAACAGACGTTCAATCATAGACTTCAATCTATTTCACCCTAGTAAATATACTGCTTTTGGCTTTTAAAAGTTACTATATTTCACAAAATATTATCATTAGCCGTGTGCAAATGATCACACTGTTTTCTGTCTTGCTTTGCACAGGAAACATAAAAGATTATTAATTTATAAATAATTCTATAAGGTATACATTTTTTTGAGGTATTTATAATACATTCTACGTTTTTAGAAATGCCCAAATGATATGATGTATTTCAATGCGAGATCTAACATTAACAAATCAAGGAGTCAATGTTACGGTTATGATGATCTTGAATAAAATTCAATACTTAGAACCTTTATAACACGCATGGTTACGATTGCTGGAATTTTCTGTTGTTTGTTATCAAGCACATATATTTGGTTGAAAATAATTTAATTTCTAGAATAGAATCATTACAATAATGAAAATTTGCATGGTTGCCCTCGTAACTAAAACTTTTGAATTCGCCAATGTATAGGTATGGATATATGATGCTCAGCGGTCAAGAACTGGATTATTTTGGGCCAAGGAAAAATTTACTATAACGTGGCACAGCTGACACTTTCTATTAGTATATGGTGTGGAATACTAACATGATAATTCACCTTAAGAAGTGATATCGGCAATACAAACTTGTGTTTCTACATCATTTCCATACAAATGGTGTATTTTTAAGCTGATATTGATATATACAACAAAAGAGATGTTTACCTTATACTTTGAGGTAACCTTTCTGCCTTCCCAATTTCCTGTTTTATTAATAACATGTTGATTATAAAGTGTTGATTGTCGCCTTTTTTCTATAAGATCGTCGGAAATTATAGTATATCCAGGATTTGTCTCTTCTGATACACCCTTAAAACAGGGTATATATGTAATCCTTTGATGTTTCTTCTGAAAAATATGTAAATTAGCTTTTAATAAGATTATTCATATTCTCCATGATATAAACATAAACTGAAAAATATTAGATAGTAAAGTAGGAGATTGCAATCGCCCTAACAATTACATAGAAGAAAAATTGTAGAATTAGTATCCCCTACTATTGTTGAATTCATACTCCCTAACTACCACTCCAAATAGTTCATTTTCCTGCCTATAACACCCAAAAATGGGACCTACTCAAATCAAAAGAAGTCATGTATAGTCATTAACATCAAATAATTTTTTAAAAGTATTCATTTTTTACTATAACCATATATTTGTGGCACATTGTGATGTTATTTCTAGAATTAATACTCATATTGTTTAGTAGTTGGCATGTTTAAGTTATTATTCATAAGAAAAATTTATTATATGTCAACCTATGAATAATCTCATTATCTGTCATGGACAGAGGCAATGAGTCTATAAGGTAATTCAAGGACCTTTAATATCAAGCAATAGTTTGTTTAAATGGACTTCTAGTTAATAAACCCCATGAAATAGTCACTATAGAGACACTAAGTCCGCAGTGTAATTCCAGGCGTAGCATATCAAGTAGTAGTTTATTCACGGACTTCAAACTATTTCACCCCCACTAAGTAGTACTATAGACTAACTCATTGCCTCTATAAAGTAATATCATGTTCACTCTATTGAGGAGTATGGTAGAAAGTTGTATTATCAACATCCTTATATACTCCCTCAATACAAAGGAAAGTGCACGTGTAACTGTTGATATATTAGCTTCTTTAGTTCATCATATACACATTTTTAAGTATTCAAAATAGAAAATAAATTTTGCAATAGGGAGGCCTTTTTTCCTTCCCTTTCACCCCAACTCTTGTCTCTAATTTTATTACTCCTTTTATGATGCAGTGGATTTTCTTTCTCCTCTATATATGCACTTTCTCACTCATAAGACTCTCAATTTCGCTCAATGATATATCTCTTCATAATTTGGAGGATTATGAGTCATATGTTACTCAAATATCCATTTAGTTTGAACTCAATTATTCAATGTTGACTGCATTCATGTATCATTGAATGAATTTGTTTTATTAAGGATCTTCAACATCATTATCTTGATCCTAAAGTTGTTACATAACCAAGAGGAAAGAATTTGTAAATTAATGGTGAAAATTTCAACTCAATCGAACCTACAGTTGGAAGCTATGAACTTTTAAAGAATAATACTTTTATCCCTTTTCCACCTTTTTCCTAGCCTTTTTTCCACATTACCTATCCAGTAGTAATCCGTTTAGCCAATGGAAGGCCTCAGATCGATAGGTTGTAGATTGCCCTCATTTCAGTGTCCATGCCCTGCATCCCTTACCCCTAGCATCCTAGAAGCATGGTGGTAGCATGGACACACATGCCAGCATGTGCTCTACTTTGGCCATTAAGCTCTCAGTTTCTTCTTATTGTACAATTTTCACCCTCTTCCATAGTTGGTAGAGCCCTAGATCATCTTCTCCCTCATTGACTTCTTACTTTAGCCCACTTGCACCACCTTCATGATGATGATTGAGCGTATTCACCCTACTTCTTCCGGGTTACGAGCAAGTCCAACATCAGACTCACGAGACCAAGACAACCTCAATCTGACTAGTTTTTTGGCCAAGACAATCCTTGCTCATCCTCTTCCTTCCTTTCTCTAGGGAGAAGCATAATTGTGGTCTTGGTGTATCTACCCTCTTTTTGAAATCCAAGCTAAGTGGAGGAGAACACCCTCCACTATCAACTCTAGGTAAATCCAACTTCGATGACCTAAATCACACACTCCTCTACTCCCTCACTCTCTCTCGAATAGTGTGTGTGATGCATCACATCTCTGAATCAACGATCATCGATTGTGGTCCTATGATCAACCATATGCAATTATTCTTTAAAAAAGGTAATATGTCTCTCTCTGTAATATATTCAAGAAATTGCCAAGATCTTAGAAAAATGATAGAAAATTGTATCCCTTGGCCAAATGTTGTAAGTAATAGCTTAATTTTATCAACATATGGAAGGAATTCATTTTTATGAAATTTAGTGAACTAAAATTTGATCAAGTTCTTCCTTGTATGCTAATGATGATTATGTATCATTAACTGTAGCTTACAAGGACTTTTGATACACATTTCTTAATTTTACGTAAATATTGATTCAATCACGACTCAATACAATTTTGTAACACCAAATCAGTAACTTTTCTACCTTGTAATATGAAATCCCAACATGACCACTTTTGTACAATTGTAGTGACTATTATTGGCTAAATTGGACATTAGTATAATCCCTTTGTTTTGATAATGACAAACATTTCATTCTTGTCGATCTAACGTGCTACTTGAGTGTTGTAGGAATAAAGTGGATGACAAATATTTGGAAGATCTATATGCTAAATTTCTTTAATTTCATGAATGTAATAAATTGTAAAACTTGTACAAATATATAATGTACAAGTACTTAGACATCATGTAAATCAAGCGTTAGATCTTCCTTAGCCAATCACAACAATTAGATAGGTCATCCCCTAAAATAGTGTCACATCTGCACACTCATACACACACTTGGTACTTAGTTTAAAATGTTGAAACAAGGTTATTCTTGGTCGACAAACTCCTCGACCAAGACACTCTCGGTCGACAAATTCCTCGACCGAGAAAGACCCAGGTAGCCGTTAGACACAGCAGATAAGGTAGTTGGGAGTTGGATCAGAACGTTATACACACTTGCTCCAGAAAGTCCCTCGGTCGACAAAACCTCGATCGAGAAGGACTCTCGATCGACAAATCTTCGACCGAGAATGTCTCTGTCTGCAATTTTCAGGATTAATTAACTAGCCATTGTTAAAGAAACTAATGGTTACCTAATGGCTAGTTGAGCACTAAGAACCCCCTAGAAAGTTTCTAGAACGTTCTTAATCATACATAGGCCATTCCTATAAATAGGACAAGCCATAGGACACCAAAAACACGCTTGTGCAATACTTAAGCTTACACTTGCAATTGGCAATCTGTTTTGAGCAATTGAGCAACACTAGCGTTGGCTATTCTTTTCCTTACTCCAAATTCATGTCCTATAGGCTAGCATCTCCTATCCACTAAACCTACACTTCAATATTCATTGGTTAGGAGATCTATACGCTTGATATAGGCAAATTAATCCTTGTGTTACAACGATATTGTAATTTCTATTTTTCCTTCTTGTTGCTTTATATCTTTTGTACTCTCCTTGCTACTCCTAGGGTTGGAGGCTACAGATTGGAGAGGGTTTGACTTCTCAGGTGGAGAAGGGTCTTCTCGGTGGAGAAGGTGGACTTTGGACTACTTCAAGAAGGTTGTCTCAACGGGAAGCTACTTCAAGAGGAAGGCTACTTCAAGGGGATCTTGAGGTTACTTCAAGGAGGGATGCTTCAAGGTTGGTGAGACTACTTCTAGGTGAAGGTTGTCCGAAGGGTTTGGTGAAAGAATTGTAATTTTATGTAATATCCTTGCGAGGTAATAAAATTTAATTCTTTCAAAATCCCAGTTGGGTAAGCAACCAGGTAGTGGATTGACTGCCTTAGTATTTGCTAAGGTTGGAACCACTCTAAATCCTTGTCCCCTTGTCCAATATTTTGGTGGTTTCTTGCTTTGTTTAAATTAATTTAAAATAATCATAAAACCCTATTCACCCCCCTCTAGTGGTTTTTCAATTAGTGTCAGAGCAGGCTTCAAGGAGCTCTAATCGAGTCTTGAAGAATGAAGGGTGGTGATGTCTACAACCGCAAGCAAAAGAAAAGCATGAACCAATCTTCAACTAGTTGCAATTGGTGCTTAGGAACAAGGCACTCTACACCTAGCTATCCATGGAAGTCAAAGAAGGAAGAAGTGCATAAAGAATGCCTAATTGCTACAATAAGTGAAGAAGAAGAAGAGGTAAGCCTTTTTTATTTATCCAAAGAAGAGTTAATTGCTAGTCTTGAAGAGACACATAATAAGTATATTGAGTGCAAGAAGAAATTAAAGAAATCTAATAAAGCTAATGATGAGTTACATGCTAAACTTCTTGCTCTTACATCTGAAAATGAAGATCCCAAAAAGATTATTGAAGATCATGATATTAAGCTAAAATCAGTAGAAGCAAATTTCAATCTTCTATCCCTAGAAAAGATAAATTTGCAAACTCAAGTAAATGATCTTCAAAAACAACCTGTTTTGTGTACACATCTTGATTATGATATTATTGTGAAAGAAAGAGATTCTTTATTATCTAATCTAGATCAAGCAAAGTTAGATATCAAGAAGAGAATGGATGAGATTGTTAAGTTGCAACAAGAAGTGAGTAGTTTGAGTAACAATGACATCCTTGATAAAATATTAAATGATTCTTATCGTCAAGTTGGAAGGAGAGGACTAGGTTATAAGCCTAAAGGAAGATCTTATCAAAAACCTAGTTGGAGAAAGACACAAGTACCAAAGAGTCAATCCATGAATGTACCTTGAGGCAAATATACATATGTACCCAAGAACAACCTAGAACAAAATCATAGAAAGAGATATGAGATTGATTCTATATGATGCCATTATTGTTTACGACTTAGACATTATTCCTTCTCGTATCCTTACAAGAAAAAGGATGTTGAGTTAGTATGGGTTCCAAAGCCCCCAAACTAAATGAATATAATTAAGTTGAGATATGACCAAAGACTCTAAGTTGTATATCTCCATGTCTATCTCAACTTAAAATAATAAGATAACAAATTGATTCAAATCTCTAACTTGAAAATACACTCTTTATATAAATCTAAAGAGACACATCTTTAGAAATTTGTCTTAATTTGAGTTCTTAAAACCTAAAGATTTGAATATGATTAGTTGAGATTTGATCTACATATTACTGTGATATTTATATGTTTTATCTCAACTAAACTGATTTTTAAATCACATAATTGAATTCAAAGTGATCTATGTTTTACTTATAAAAAAAATTACTGAAAAACAGTACAGAAACAATCTCGTTCGAGAAACTGTTCGACCGAGAACACTGTCGGTCGAGAATTAGTCGACCGAGCAGGTTCCTGTTTTCAAGTTTGCAATAAATCTGAACCTGTTTTAATTAATCTAGTTTGCTATCAATTTGTTGTTAATGATTGATTTTATATGCAAATCAAGAATGAATCTTGGAGACCATCTTTTCATCAAGACATATTGATCTTTTTCATCATGAATTGTTGAATGAAGGTATAACATTATGTATATGAAATCCTTAAAACATATTGCAAAAGTATTATATGAAGACTGATATTGAACATACTTTCTTCATTGATTTAAAACGTTTATTAAGCATGTTCATTTACATGGCTTGTATTAAAATTGAAAACCCATGAATCATGAATGAGATTATTTTTATTTACATGGATTAAAACTGAAAATTATGCACCATGTTGGTATAATCAAGGAAATTTCTATTTTATCACAGTCCACATGGTTTATCCTAAGTATTTATTGGTCTATCTATGTAGGAACCATTTGTATTAAAATTTAAATGGTCATAATCATTGTATTTCATGAAATTTCATGCTTCTATCTTGATGATTGTATTGTGGATATGCTTCTACTATTTTATCATAATCATTGTGCCATGATCATTATGTTTCATTGGTTTTTCTAAAATGATCTTTGATCCATATATACAAACCATAAATGGATATTGTTTTTTATCATTATGATTCAGCTCATATAGATATGCCATTTTGCATAAAAAGTAAAACATCATGGCACAGATGCATTTTAAATTAAAAATATGCAGAAATTATACTTCACATATAAGTGTTCAAATTGGAAATCTGCAGAAATTGCCTCTTGGTTGAAATCAAGTTTGACCAAGGGGCGCTATGGTCGAAGTCAAGGTCGACCTAAAATAAGCTTGACAAAATGCTTATTTGTACATCATTTTACTGCACTTAATCTTAGTAACTTGATTCAAAATGTGTTTATCATATTGAAAACATAATTTTAGTGCATAACTCTCATAAAAGGTCAACTTATTATGATCTAATATTGATTGTGACCTTAGAATCCTTAAATTAGCTTGACTATAAGATTAAGGGGGAGCTCACACAAACTATCTTGATTATAAGATTAAGAAGCTTACAAAACTTTGAAAATATCATTTGAAGCTTGTTATGACCTTAGTATCCTTAAAAATAGTTTTGGTTATGAAAACAAAGAAATCTACAATATTCATAAATATGACATATATCTTGTTCTTAACGGAATTCTCTAAACCGATTAAGGGCTTAACATCCCGTGTATTTGATTAGAGATACATTCTATTAGTAGATTAAATGGATCTCATATCATTTTCAGGGCTTAACACCCCATGTAAAACGGATGAGAAATCAAAATACATATGTCATGGATCTAAAAGGATCTCATATCATTTCAAGGCTTAACATCCTTTGTAAATGATTGAGAAACAAATTGTGGCTAAATTCGACAATAAATGGTTTAGAATTATATCAATCCCTGATTTTAAATCTAAATATCTCAGTTAGGGGGAGCATAGCATACAATTATGGGGGAGGAATTAAAGTCATACAAAATGATTGTCTTGGATATCTTTTTGAAATGACAAAGGGGGAGAAATAATATAAAATCAAAAACATAAAGTAAAATGAGTTTCATAAATCTTGGGCCAGCATTCACTTGCAAAACAAGAATGGCTACATGAGTTTCATAAATCTCGGGCCAGCATTCACTTGCAAAACAAGAATGTCTACAAAAGGTAAATTTCAGGTATGAAACTCACATGATTTATATTTCCTTATTTTATATTTAGGAAATGTTTGTCATCTTCAAAAAGGGGGAGATTGTTGGCTAAATTGGACATTAGTATAACCCCTTTGTTTTGATAATGACAAACATTTCATTCTTGTCGATCTAACGTGCTACTTGAGTGTTGCAGGAATAAAGTGGATGACAAATATTTGGAAGATCTATATGCTAAATTGCTTTAATTTCATGAATGTAATGAATTGTAAAACTTGTACAAATATATAATGTACAAGTACTTAGACATCATGTAAATCAAGCGTTAGATCTTCCTTAGCTAATCACAACACTTAGATAGGTCATCTCCTAAAATAGTGTCACATCTGCACACTCATACACACACTTGGTACTTAGTTTAAAATGTTGAAACAGGGTTATTCTCGGTCGACAAACTCCTCGACCAAGACACTCTCGGTCGACAAATTCCTCGACCGAGAAAGACCCAGGTAGCCGTTAGACACAGCAGACATGGTAGTTGGGAGTTGGATCAGAACATTATACACACTTTCTCCAGACAGTCCCTCGGTCGACAAAACCTCGGCCGAGAAGGACTCTCGGTCGACAAATCTTCGACCGAGAATGTCTCTGTCTGCAATTTTCAGGATTAATTAACTAGCAGTAGTTAAAATAACTAATGGTTACCTAACGGCTAGTTGAGCACTAAGAACCCCCTAGAAAGTGTCTAGAACATCCTTAAGCATACATAGGCCATTCCTATAAATAAGACAAGCCATAGGACACCAAAAACGCGTTGGTGCAATACTTGAGCTTACACTTGCAATTGGCAATCTGTTTTGAGGAATTGAGCAACACTAGCATTGGCTATTATTTTCCTTGCTTCAAATTCATGTCCTATAGGCTAGCATCTCCTATCCACTAAACCTACACTTCAATATTCATTGGTTAGGAGATCTATACGCTTGATATAGGCAAATCAAGCCTTGTGCTACAACTGTATTGTAATTTTTATTTTTCCTTCTTGTTCCTTTATATATTTTGTACTCTCCTTGTTACTCCTAGGGTTGGAGGCTGCGGATTGGAGAGGGTTTGACTTCTCAGGTAGAGAAGGGTCTTCTTGGTGGAGAAGGTGGACTTTGGACTACTTCAAGAAGGTTGTCTCAATGAGAAGCTACTTTAAGAGGAAGGCTACTTCAAGGGGAGCTTGAGGTTACTTCAAGGAAGGCTGCTTCAAGGTTGGTGAGACTACTTCTAGGTGAAGGCTATCCAAAGGGTTTAGTGAAATAATTGTAATTTTATGTAATATCCTTGCGAGGTAATAAAATTTAATTCTTTCAAAATCCCTGTTGGGTAAGCAACCGAGTAGTGGATCGACTGCCTTAGTATTTGCTAAGGTTGGAACCACTCTAAATCCTTGTCCCCTTATCCAATATTTTGGTGGTTGCTTGCTTTGTTTAAATAAATTTAAAATAATCATAAAACCCTATTCACCCCCCTCTAGTGGTTTTTCAACTATATGACATGATTATGATTTAAATGTATGTCTTGATTATTAATTCATTAATCTTATCAAAATTTCTTGATTTTCCCCATTAAATTCAAACCCTGGTCTTGAAATCCCTTATTTATAAGATTTTTGTAATGTTTGATTTATTATGTAATATGGGATATGATGATGAACTTTCATGTACCTTGTTGAGGTGTTGAAATCAATATTGGGAGAAATGACACTTGATTTGATGAAACATCAAAATATTGTGAAAATGACTAAGACGACTAAATCTTTATTCTTTTAATCAAATAACACTTTCTTAAATGTCATGATCTATTTATTTGATTCATCTGCAAGAGTTACTCAAGTTTCTTAATATAAATCTCTTGTTCCAATATATGTTTTACCTCTTATTTACCTTGATTATGATATCGATGCATGTATGTATATGTATGAGTCCATGTTCTTGACTAGACTATTGTGTTTGATTTTGATTATATTACATTGATAAAACTACAAACATAAACATAAACATCCATTAAGGCACTTGTTTTACTTTCTTCAATTCTCAAGAAGGTCACAAGGCATGGTACACCTACATGTAGTACTTAAGTAAGGGAATAACATGTTCAAAATAGGATTATCTCTTGATTTATAGTCTTGAGATTCCTCACAAACACAGTCAATTATTGGCTTTTATCCTAGATGTCCCTCAAGGATCCTACCTATAGAAAGTTAGTTAGCATCCTTATGATGATAGATGATATAATGGAAGTACACTTAAAATATGTTTTGTGTTAAAAATAAATTCTTTGAAATTGTTACTTACTATTTTACCTCTTACCTTTATATATGTATGGTCCAAGAAAATATATTTCTCCAAATCTGTAAGTTTTCATATATTTTGTAGTATACCAATTTGTTTGCATCGATTTGTCTAATTTTATGATTTTAGATAATAGGTACTTTAATATCCATGATTTGAGTCCTCAGATAAAATTATCTAAAAATGAATAATTGGACTACCCATGTCACTAAAGTGCACCTCCTTTTTTAGGGAGCTCATCGCCCATAACTCAAAATTTAAGCTTGCTTAGCTTGGAGTACTACTAGCATGGGTGACCAACTAGGAAGTTGATCATGTCTTGTTGTCAGTAAGGACAAATCTCACAGTTAAGACCAGTGGTGGTTTGTCGGGTTAGTCATCATTCTTAAAACTCTAGTAGAGCCTTGAGAAGTGGGTATGACATTAAAAAATGGTATCAAAGCCAAAATATATAGCAGGTGTGGCCCACATGGGCATGTGGCATGTTATTCTTGAGTCCTATAGTCTAGGCATGTTGGAAGTCATGTCCATGGTGTTGTAGCCACCCTTACGCTAGTAGCTGCGATCGGGGTTTGGTTGTACATGGATCACAATTAGGTTTATATTGAAATAGGGAAATATGATGAGACCATATACTTGAGCCTCAACGAGGACATCAAGAATCTAAGTTGAGGATTTCAGACCTCAGACAAAATAATCTTAAAGGAAATGACTAGACTACCCATATCACCAAGGTGCACCTTTATTTAGGGAGCTCATCACTAATAACTTCAAAGTTAAGCATGCTCAGCTTGGGTTAGTACTAGAATGGGTGGCCAGTCAATAAGTTGATCTCATCTTATTTGTGGGTAAGGAAAAAGTGTGAGTTAAGGTTAGTGGTGGTTGGTGTAGCCATTCATCATTTCTAAAACACTACTACAACATTAGGCAATAGGCCCAAACGTTTACAAGTACTCAATGGAAAATTACCAAGATTGTGCTTCTGATATTTCATGGTCAACTGGGAACTCTAAAAGTATAACACTAATGTAAGTCCATGGGATTACAAATAATTAAAGGGTGTAGATCTTGTACCTTCATGTATTACCTAGTTTGCTTTTAATATGTATCTTCTCTTTGTTTCTCTACATGCTATGATGTAAATTTACGGTTCATGAAATTAAAAATGATGTTATTGTTGGGTTTTTTAATACACATGTTGTGTGATTTGAGCCATTCAAGGGACATATGATTGGGTCCTCTCACCACTAACTTTCAAGTCATGAGGAGTGAGGATTCAATTATAAATTATTCCCTAACACCTCTCTCCTTTGCTATCCTCTCATGGAATTTTTTATTCTCTCCTTTCAGAGAGGATGAGATGTCCCAATTTATTGGTTTTATGTATCTCCATACAAGAGTTTCATACTCTCCTTATGAGAGTCTTAGCCTTCAAACCTACAACTATCTATTTTTTGCAAAGTCATTCACTTGACTCGTTGTTTGACATCAATATGAAGGCATAAAGGAGGAAGATCCTACATCTATAGTATAATCTGGGGATAGATATCCTCCCTCAAATTACTCTAAACAAAATACCCCCAAATACAAGTTTTCAAAATAGGGAGGTAACTTTTTAGAAGTTGTAAAGTTTCAAATTTGCTTGAACATAGTTATCTTGGAGAACATGATTAAATGTTTTAGGATTTGCTTTTGTATGTAATCTAAAATTTTCATTGATGACGTATGAATAACCATTGATAATTCAATTTTCTCAATTAACCATATGTATGTAATGAAATAGATATTGTCGTATTATGCTTTATTCCCTTTTAATATTTTTCAAGAAACCCTAGAATGCAAAATGGATCACTAGAAATTTAGGTTTCTATATAGATAATGTGGACCTAATTATATAAAAATTAGTCACCTCTATATGATTGTGATTTTTAATATTGTCAAAAATATAACTACGAAAGACCATTAAATTGTCATTGACATTCAACACATTTACCACTCATAAAAACAACTATTTAGATCTTTTAGACATGACAATTTTTTGTTCTATCTTGTTTTGAATTTATATCTTTACTTTGTTGATCAAATCTGGTGATGAGGAAGGATTATAACTATTCCCCACAAGTTACAATCCAACTTTTCTAGGATTCCTGGATTTATTCTTTGGATTAATTGGAAATATTTAATGGTTGTTTGAATAAAGAATGATGTTTTCTTGAATCTCACTTTGATTATGGGTTTATATAATAAATATTGTTTCAAATACTATAGGGGCCAACAATTTGGTTTGGTTTCTCTAATTACTCCCATTTTCTTCTTGCAACTGAAAGTTAAAGCATTTTATTAGTATAATTTATAATGATCATTCCTCTTTGGTCGTTGACATTTAAACTATGGATGAAATATAGTTTGTGTTGGACGCTCATATCTAGTTCACCAATATAAGATATTAAAACTGATTATACACTATTAAAGCAATTATAGTTGAATTTACAAAGTAAAACCTATGACTTTGTAAGATCAAGGATACAAAATAAAAAACAGTGGTACTACATGAGAAATAGAGAGGCTAGTAGGAGCACATTTTCCACAACAAAAGATGGAAGAAATTAAATTAAGAGAACGTAATAGTTTTTAATCACACATTCTTGTTCAAAAGTAAGGGTGATTAGTCAAACATAAAATGATATATCATCTAAAACATTTTAAAGACCTCCAAATAATACAAAAGAAACTCGTCCTTTAAGAGTATATATATTAAAAAATATTGATGCTTCTACATACCCTATGGACAAGTATTTTTTCATTATTCAATCTACCATGATGGGATATTTCAATCTAGAACAACTTCATAAATATCATATTTTAGATGAAGGATTTGTCTTCACTTATTCAACCATGGTGCAGAACATATAACAATTATATCAAAACATAATGAACTAGAGATCTCAATACTATCTCAAAAAGAGAGATAATACTCTCCCATAGAGAGGGAAAAAATAATTAAGGGGAGGGAGTGGGAATCTCACTATGCATATAAATGGAAACAACATGAAAAGAGAGGGAGCATTTGAGAGGAGGGACTAGGGGATAGTGGTGGTGCGGAACCATTATATCCCCCTCTTCAAGCATGGTGATGGCGGTTCCTTCATGTATAATTGTTTATAGAGTACAACATAATTATTCTTTGAGAGTGGATTCATTAATATTCTACTAGACATGTAGTATGAGTGAAGAAAGAAATAACTAGAAGACATAAAAAACTAGTACCTTGATGCTTCACTTTGTAGTTGATATTTGAGTTGGTTGTAGTTCTTTGAAGAATTTGGAGATGAAGATATTTGGTTTATATTATTTATCTTCAGAATACTAGGTTCAAATTGTTAAATTAGTTGATAGAGATAGTGTTGGGTAGCACTTTTATTTTATTCATTTTCTATTGTGTTGAAATAAGTAGTATTGTAAATCAGTATGACTCTTATAAGGATGATCAATATTGAAGATTGGAAATAAGTATATTATATAAAACTACATTTATTTATTTATTTATTATCTATAAATCAATTTCTATTAATTTTCTTACTACTATATAAATTATTGGATCACGTTGAACTATATATTTGAATAGTGACAAGGTTTTCTACCAAAAATAGTTATATATTATTTTACTCATGAAATTTTCTCTTTGAGTTCTCATGAACAATTTCAAATGAAGGAGTGCACCAACTGATGATACATAACCATTCATCAACAAAATGGATGTGTAGGAAAAACTAATATATGAAATGTATCACAAACATATATATCTCAAATATGGTTATATTTATTCTTAGTAGTTTATAGATGCATCTTTATCCTAGTCTTCATCACATTTTTAGTCTAATATCGAGTTTATTTTCCCCATTTACTTCATTATTAGATCTCGTTACATTTATTACTTTGATTTAACTTAGTAGGGATTTTATCGAATTCATTAGTTTTTATGATAGGTTCGAACTTCAATTCCCTACACACTAGCGTAGGAGTGATGGTCATAAAAGAAAAATTGAGATTAGATATATTATTATCTATATTCTTGTTCATTGGTCAAGAACTTAATTGGCGCATGCCCGTCAACCTACACCAATACTCCTTGGATTTGCATTAATCAACATTTCATCATTCTATCTTTTCATCGGTCTATAATCTCATTGGTCGATGCCACAAACTAATGGAACCAACACCCACCAAAGACCAAAAAAACTACTTTAGACACATCATGGATCTACATTTGGATTTTTCCACACAAAATGGTGATCACCAACAGTTGGCAACTACCAGTAAAAATCCTACACTCCTTGGTCAATTAGAATTTTAAACAACAACTAGTGAAACCACTAAAGCCAAAAAGTGACAAAAATTCTACACTCATCTTACGATGAACCTTGTGGGCAGTCATCCGATGAACTTCACACATTGATGGGAAGTCTAAACATCATGATACCCCTCATATTCCTTGCATAGCCACTCCTTTACATCCATGGTGGTCAATGACTTAAATATTGTACATCTGGGAGAGTTTAAAACCCCTAAATTTAACCATAAATACAAGCCATGACTTCCAACATAAGGATCCGCATCTTGATGCCACCAGGCTACAAGATTCATTTCTCAACATCCATCTCCGTCTTCTGTAAGTGGTTTCCATTGGTTGATGGCCACCCCAATCGACGATGGCCACCACCATTGACATGCTCTATTTTCATAGCATCAGATCTTGGAATAAAGAAGAAAACTAACCATCAAAAGTGCACCCTCCCGAGGAATGTCAAGGTATATCTTTTTGTTGTATCAACCATTTTTATCTTCAAATTTGAAGGCATGAAACTGCTCACCATGGATGATCCTATGTGTTCTATTTAACAATGGCCTTCCTAGACTCTTCCATTGTTAATTTGGTTATTGTTACCATACACAAGTCATCCTCTCTCTAGGTTTTGGGGAGTATCCCCACTACCTAATTATTTTCTCTTTGTTGTATTTGCTACTGTATAGACTGTGATATATTTCAAATTAAATGTCTTATTCTTGTAACTATAATTTGACCAACTATTTTTTTTCTTAATTAGATCATAGACATAGAGAACTTCAATACTAAGCATTTAGTTTTCTTTTATTTCAAATTAAACCCTTGATGAGAAATTTGTATAGTTTTTTTGAGGGGATATGATCCCCACATAAGCGACAAAGAGTTTGGAGTACATTTTTTTTCAAATAAAAATCCTTGCACCAAGAGGGACATATGCATGTTCATGCTATTTGTGATGTAGGGAGGTAATGAATTTCTGGTAATGGTGGTGAAACTCATCCAACCTGGTATGTCTATCAATTAATTAATCTAGAACCTTAATCTAGCCTTTTCTTTGTAAGCTTAGTTCAATCAAATCAAATCCAATATTTTTGTTAAATACAGTTCTTCTTGAGTTTCATTGATCAAACTATTTTTAATATATTGTCTTTTTGATTTGATTCTAATATTAGGATAAGATATGTCCTCCTATGTGCGTGGTTGTTGTTGATGTGGCTAAGGTAAAATTTTCTGTTTTCATCCTACAAATTTTCTATGTGTTAAAACGTACATCAGTTGTAGAAAGATTTAGTAGCATAAGACTTTCATATTGACAATTTATATTTATGTTGTGAAGTGAAGGGGTCTACAGTCACACCATAATCACAATGCATGGCCTTTAGTTGTTTCTATATAACCTTCCCCCATTGATGCTCCAACATATTTTGATCTCATGACATGTACTACAACCAGCAACAACTCTGTCAATATTTAGAGAATAGACATATCCAAAAGAAGTACATAATTTGATAATCCAAAAACTATTGCAAGCATTAATCATATCAAATAGATTATTATCTATTGGCACCGCATATATGGCATAAACTACTATTATTTACACATTAAATAATATACTTATCCAAATTAAGAACATCATTAGTATGTCCAAAAATGTGTACTTGGAAGTTGACTTAGTTGGTAAACCATGTCTCTAACTATAATGGAGGTTGTGCTAGGAAATAGGAAAATAGTTCAAAAAGCTACAACTATCTCATGTTTTGTGTGTAGGAACTTTGGACCATCTTCTCTTTAGATGGAATATAAAAAAGAGGATGTCTTAAAACATTGTCTATAGAAACATCATATTGTATGTATGAGTAGGAACTATATTATTGACATACACTACTATTGCATGCACATTATACTAACTCATTATTATGTAACATTTGCTATCAATCTATATATTTGATATGTATAATGAAATAGGAACAATAGACCAAGAAGTAGTTTGTTTTTCATCATAACCATAGACTTTTACATTATAGATATAATGCATCATAAAGTGAAAACATTGTCTAGCTTAAATTTGAATCCAAAAAATCTCTAAAAATATTGTACACTTTCATGGATCTCAAATCTTCTTGAAGGTGTATTTTGAGGTAAGACACTGGTTAATTTCATTTCTTTTTACTTAATAATGAAATCAATGAATATTATATTGATAAAAGTAGATATAAATCAAGGCCATCTTATTTATATATATAGTAGACATGAGGATAAATAAATACAAAAAGGATAACATATGTAGATAAACACCTCATCTAAGAATTTTTAGATAAATATAATCCAAGTCTGAAAATAACATGTACACAATATTCATTATATGTTTCCTTTAACTTAGAACTTGGAAGCATACCAAATTCATCTTGGTTATGTATACAAATTGATTATTTATTATCGAACATGTAGTTTCAAATATCAGAAACAAATCCTCTATGAAACTATTCATAGAATAGTTTAGTGTGGTTTTATAGTGGTTATCGAACCATTATAGTTGCAATCATTTGTAGTAGGTTATAGTAGTAGGGATTTCCATAATATTCATATATGTGACTCTAAACATATCCTTTATTAGAAATTTCATGAGCATTATACTATAAGGGTGAATATAACTAACTAATGCTATGCAACATGACATGGATGTGAAAATTTGTGAGAACCAGTCCTTCACTTTGAACCAAACTCTATTCTTTGTTGATAATCTTGATCGATTAGCCAAATCCTATAAAATAAAATATAATATATGAAGGTATCAAAAATCAAAATTTTAGTTTGATCATTATGGATTAAGAAAAATACTCACATATAAGAAAAAGAGAACAAACAATAAATTATGTATGAATTGTCAATTAAAAGCTTTCATAGTTGATATTTTACGTAGTGATTAGAACTTTTTTTTGGGTCGAACGTAGTGATTAGAACTTCACAATAGAATAATAATAAAATGACTAAATGCATGTAAATCTTCAATTTTCTTTTCTATTTAGATTATAATATTTATCAATCTTTGATGTTGTCAAACATTTTGTACTTGGACATGTTTCAAAATGTATAGATAAAATGAGTTTTTGCCTACTATAATCATCTGATTGGGGACATATAAGAACAAAATATATATATAACATAAATATGTGTTTTATTATAAAAATTCATGATAAAATAATAATGATTTTTAAATAATGAGAAAAAATGGATAAGCACATACAAGATATATAGTTTTGTGTATAAAAATAATGTTTGATGGTGAAGAAACAATTCCAAGTGTAAATTGAAAAAAGAATTCCCGACGAAATCCTTCGTTGACTTTGATTGTGGGTTCATCTCCTTTTCCTTTTTGAATAAATTCTCATGTTCTTTTATAAGTCAAGTAGGCAAATCCATAGGTCGTTCATGGGAGTTGACAAAAGAAGAACAACCATTCCAAAGCAAAGACAACTATATAGAGATAGGACTTCTTGATAATAATCACCCTAATTCTTCTTGATCTCAGGTGCAAAGAGATCCATTTTGGATGACTTCGACTTCTTGATCCCAACCAGGAGAAGTGAAGACCCGTGTCAGTCCCTCTAATGAAATGAAAAATAATATTTCTAAGCCTTGGTATAGAAATGATCTACATGCAAGACGGTGAAGGTAAATTCAATGAATTTACATGATGGTAGTAGTTTTAGAATGTTAGGAAACCTTATATGTCAAAGCTACTAGGAAATTGGATGAAATGATAAAATTTAGGCAGATATCAATCAAAACAAACTAGAGATTGAATGATCTAAAATAATAGATCAATGAATGTACTAAATAATCTATTTTTTCAAGAAAAATCAACTAGTATATTGATTTTTTTCAAAAAATTTATGAACATATTAATAAATATTGATCTAATAAGAATGTATCACGTGATATGCCAATATAAAGTAATGAAACTATATATCTCAAAACAAAATATTTAAAATATGGATATCTTGGATGCTTATTTAAATTTTCATACTAAGTTATCTACCAACATAAACACATTCCATATTGAATTTCAGTAACTTACATGAAGAAGAAAATTTGCAAGGAAAAAAGTTAACAATAACTATAGGTGAATTTGACTTTAGGTTCTATGGATAATTTCAACCAAAATTCAATCAAATAAACAATTTTCTTCTATTTTATTCAATTTCTTCTCCCCATAAGTTGCAAAAACAAGTTCAAACCATTCTTATATTCTTTGGTCTCTAATGGGACTTTCTTCAACTAGTCATTATTTATGTAGGCTATAATAATTAAATAAATTTTATGAAGGATTAACTAGAATCTTGGAATTTTGAGAGTTAAAATTTAATGCCCCATTATTATTTTTTAATTCTTGTTGATATCATAATACATAATTGGTATCAATATAAAGTAGTTGGAATGAATGAACTTATTGTTCAAATGAAATGGGGCAAGTTGGATGTTTTAGGAAAAGACAAAATAGAAACACTAGTAGTTGGATAAATTTCTTTTCGACGGGATAGTATGTAGAATTAAATTAATATTATTCTTCTCTTAGAATTATACTCAAATAATAAAAATTTAAGGGGATTATAATTTATTTATAGTATTACTTGAGTTGAAAGAAATGTTGTAAATGTTTAGAAACAAAATTGGACTTCTAGAAAGAAATGGAACAATTATTATGGTTCCCTTGTAAGACCAATAAATATGGATCACTCATATTTAGTTATTCAACTTTATCCTCACAATGTTTTACCCTAAATTATATGTGTTAAATAACTAATAGTTTAAAACACTAAATGAAAAATGTGTAATATGGAATACATCGTAGTTAATCATAGAATATATAAGTAAAATAAGGTAGGAAGGGGAAAATAGAAAAAAATTAAGAATACTAAGAATTAGGATTTTCTGTGATAGTGAGAGTATATTTATAAAATTGGTATTACATATATTTATATGTTAATTCTAAAAACAAATGATGAACTTTTTTATTCTATGATTATTACTAAACAATAGGAAGTACATGCTAAGATAATTTTCAAAACTATTAGTTTGTTTTAGCATTTTTGGTTTAATAAGTATCCATATTGTTGTTAGAATACAAATAACATTGTGACATCATAAATGCTTGCTTCCTAATATTCAAAATCAATATTAACCTATATAGTAGCATATTGCAATATACATATTAGAAGTGTGAAATAACCTTCTTAATTAGGGAGATTTTACGATAAAATTATATAAAACTAACTAAACCATAATAATCAAGTCCATTATGATATACATTGTAAAAGAGAAAAGTAATAGCCTTATTTGATAATTGAATGAGCATACCACCTCTAGATTGGATCGTCATAGAAACACTGGAAGTTAGTGAAATTCATAAGACCCCTGGCCTAGATTAGTATTTGATGTTCTTACTTTGTTTAATAAGATGCTTAGAACCTTAATATCATCTCTTGAGATGCTTTAATATCATGTTAAATGGTTATGTTTTTAGTTTGGTCAAATTTGATTGATGCTTCAGCTATCTTTACTATATATATGCTTGTTGTGGACCAACTTTCAATTTACCCATGTTGAAGGGTTATGTTCCAATTTGTCACATATAAGTTGTAAATTTGATACCTTATCATATGAGAGAGATAATTGTACTTTGGGGTGCCATGTTTTCCCTTGATTTGATGAGGAGAGAAGAGCTGATGTGTTGAGTATGGTATTTAGGGTTTGCCTCGATCTCCTATGCTGATGTTGACCGTATGATAACTGTTTGAGTTCTTGGTTTTTAGCAACCCCCCTTGATGATCCTTAGTGTGTTCTATGCATTCAAATGAGGTTTTGATGTTGCTTTGTGTTTCCTACAGTCTCTTAAGTTTGGAGATTTCTTTTGGGCCGCGTAACCAAGGGTTTTGGATGCCTTTGGGTCGCATGGTTTTATGCAACCATAAGCCCTTCTGGACATGTGCTTCCTATGACTGATGGTCATCCATGACCAAGTGAGATAACTTGGTTTTCATGGCCTTAGTATGTTTTTGAGTTTTAGTGGATGCATGTTTGTTCTGTGGTGGACAAGATCATGAGGAACCCTAACATTTAGACACCTAAACACCCCCCTTCATATCCCTCCTACTCCTAAGTATATAACTTCACTCCTACACATGAAAGTATCTATTTTATCCTTCCTCCTTCTTCCTTCCACCTTGAGTTTTGCCTTGTGTTCTTGGTGTTGTGAAGGAGCTCATCCTTGGTTTTTGGTGGTCGAGATCCCTTGCATGTGGTGATCCAAGCTTGGAGAAGCTCTTCCTTGGTGATATTTGGTGGTTCCTTGATCCTTGGTGAGTGATAAATCTCTTGATCCCATTTTCTTGAAGAACGCTACCCCCGTTTTCCTCTCCTAGATGTAGATTATGGTGTAAACCATGGTGGCTATCTCGGAGATCTTCTATTCACAAAGATCGAATACTATGGTTTTCCATGGTGGTATCTAAGTGAAAAGAAGCTCTCTTATCTCTTCTTTCTCCTTCTTTTACTCTCTTTGGCCTTGAGGTTTTGTTTATCTTTCATGCCCTTTATCCTAGTGTTTGCTCTTCTCTTTTGAGGTGGTGACTAGCTTGTTCGTGGAGGTGAACAAAGATAGGCTTCCTTCTTGCTTTTGGAGCTTTGCTGGGAGGTGGTGCAACCATCATCTGAGGCGGGATATATAACTCTCTTCCTTCTCTATTGTAACACTTTAATACTAAATGCAACTCATTCTAAAATATAATTTCTTGATGTTGATAATGTTATCTTTATTAGGGTTATGTTTCTATATTAATCTTGCATGCATTTGCTTCTTTATCTAAACCCTAATTCATGTGGTCAAACTTTAATGGAAGGTGATGATGATGGTTTTCCTACAACTCAACCTTACTTTTGTTATCTTGGTTCTTGGTTTGGCAACCTTGAATGAGGTGGTGTTTTGGTTCTATTTCCATATTCTTGATCTTGACTTTACATCCCTCAACTCATAGTTTTCATGTGATTAGTAGTAGTGCATGATTCTAGGGCTTTGAACATGTTTTTCTCTTAATGTTTTCCTCCTTTGAGGTTTTGGTTTGCAAGGTGATAATTGCATGTTTTGTTTCTATTTTGAGAGTATTTTTCCTCTATAACATGATCTTAATGTTATGTTATAAGTTATTGAAGACTTAGATATGTAGCTTGGTCGCTTATATGTTCACCTTTGGTTTTGGGTCACATAGAATGCCTCTTTGGTCAAGTAAGTTTTCTCTCTGGTCGCTTGAGCAACCTCTTCTTGTTTGATCGCGTAAGATTGTGAATTCCTTCGACCTCATGGATTTTGGTCTCCCTTTGATTGTTTGAAATGTGGATATGCTTGGTCACTGATGTGGTCTGCAACCTAGGTTATCCCTTTGACCATTTGGGTTTTGGTGGTGTCTTGGTCGCAAACTTAGCTAGTGGTTTGGTCACTGAAGGTGTGTCTTTGACCTTGGATCCCTTCTACCATTGGTGTATCATGGTTGTGCTTTGATCACTGGTTTTGAGTATGGTCATAAACCATGGTGTATGTCTCCCATCGATCACACAGTTTGTGACATGATACCTTGTTCAACCGATGAAGGGTTATGACATGTGTTTGATAAGAATGGTCATCTTGATGTTGGTTTTAATGTTCCAAGAATGTGGGAAGATGAGATGTCTAGGGTTGTGATAGTGTTGTGATATAAAACCCTAATCAGATGTGTGGTTGAAACCCTAACCTTAATCTCAATTGTATGATGTACTTATTGAACCTGATTAAAGTAACTAGCATTGTGATGATGTTTCTTTTATCCTACTTGTATCAATATAACCTTGCAAGTTGAATGGATATCATAGCTAGTGAATGTTATGGTGATGCTTATGTGACATAGGGTGTTAATGTGATCCTTGTTGAGACATAATGAGATATGATGATGTGACATGTGGATTATGTCATTAGGTCTTATTACCCGGAAGAGGCTTAATGCCTACTGTGAGGTGATATCCTCTAGTTATGTGATTGAGGAATTGATATCCCATAGTGATGTGATATTGGTGATGGCCCTGTGAATGGTAGTGCTACTAATACCATGATATGATGTAACAAGTTCACACCTTTTGTGTTTTACATTTTCTGGAGCTTTACCATTCCCTTATCTTTGTAGAGTTTGTTTAGTGTTTATATGTTGTAACTTAATTGATTCTAATAGACATTGATTCAACTAAACTAATCAAGTGAAACCGTAATCATGTAGGTACCTTGTGCCATAGATACATTCCAGTGTCAGGACTTTCTAGGTGGTGAAATGAGTCATTTCTATAGGAAACTCAGAGCACATATTTTTGAATATGTGAGGGGGAAAGTCGAGTATCTCCTTGCGTTCATAATGATAGGTTGGGTGGGATGAATGTAGTCATATCTATCCCTTTGAGTTAGAAGGTAATGCTTGAGTTGTTCTCCTTGTAATATATGGTAGGCAATAGTCTAACTGCATTTGATGCCTCTTTTTAAAATGACCATGTGTGGGCTTGTTCTTCTAGTGCCTTGACTTATACCAAGCCAAGTTAGGTATTTTATACAAACGACCATGTGTGAGATGATAATTCATCTTGACTATATGTCGCCATTTGTAGTTGATTGATATGTCTCTGTGCTGTTTCTTTTGTACTAAACAAGAGGTGTTGGAGAGTTTGTGGATTCCTTCTCTTCCATAGGCCTTATATGGCTCCAATTTTGATTTTGCAGTGGTCGTTCAGATTTGAGTGGTATGACTCAAATCCTCAAGGCAGTAATAAAAGATGTAATATAGCTATGTAGTATATTTTTCCTAGGGTCAAATATGTTTCACATTGGATGACCCCTTGCCTTCTCTTTCTACTGATTTCTTGAATTATAATGTGGTAAGAGAAATTAATTGTTATGCATGTCCTTCATATTCTTTCTAAAATTATAAGATGTTCTACTGGTCAGTGCTAACTGCTTTAATGTTTAACATGTATTATCTGTTAAATACATATCGTTTAGCTGAATCTGCTCAACCTAATAAAATTATGTGATCATGCTATTATAAGTTATCTATTCTTATAATAGTTGTGGCGGAGAGTTATACCTCTCACTGGGATGTTTTGTCTCACCTCGTGATTTTCCACATCTTTTAGGTAGTCGTACATGATGTGGTAGAGATCGTGTGGTTGAGGCTAAAGAAAAAGAGGAGCAGTAGCTATTGGTAGATTGGATATGCTGCTAGTGTTTTGTAGTAGAGTCCTATATGGAGTCCTATGTGTCATCCATGTACACTATGATCCTTGGGAAGGTTTAATAGATTTTGTATATCGAGAGGACACTTTGGATATATGCTCTTGTTGTACACATATGTATGTATGTAAATAGGTCATCATATGTGATAGGCTTGTGGCATGATAGCCACAAATAGTGTTGTGTACATCTTATTGCCCACTTGTGGGTGGTGTTGTCATATTATTGTTTTTTACAAAATTAAATTTTTATATCTCTAGTAAATTTGAGGATATGTATAAGACTCCATATCTAATCTTCTACCTCATACGAAATGTGGAAAGGTGAGGACTAGGTTGTGTGTCACCCACACCAACCATCAATTAAAACACAGATCTGTTGGTTATTCTAGATGAGGAATTAGAAATTGATGAAGCTAGATGGAACTAAAGTTGCTCTAGCTTTGAAGCTAGTGGTGGCGTCAACAGTCAACCAAGAGAGGGCAACAGAGGATGATCAATCATCGGGGCTTCTGTGTGTTGTGGCACATGTGTTTCACATGTGACTTGAGATCATGATGGAGGATGAGGAAAGATAGAATGTTCTACATCCAATTCAATAGAGACTCAGTTCAAAACCCAGTAGAGCATATGGTTCATCTATTAGACCTGGGCCAATTGTACCTGGACTGTGTACTCATTGTGGAAATGTTGGATGCATATCAACCATTAAGCTATAGGTCAATGACCCATCTATATCACCCCAAGTAAATTTTACCTAATTCCTATGTGTAGATCAAATCTTGAAAATTGGATTGAACTACCTCATGTGGCGATTAAATATCCCAAAAATACTCATAGAATCGGAAAAAGGACAAAATAGTATAAACGGTTACTTTAGGACTTTGAGACATGAAACTAGCATATATCATGTCAGAAGATTGATTATTGAATGCTTTGATATGTACTAAATGGTATAAATCATATCATGTTGATCTAAAATGTCACAAAGTTACTTTGAGATCTAAAATCATATGGATATCATATGCGTATAATGACTTGACCAATATTTCTCTATATAATGAATTTTGACATTACATTTTAATTCAGAGTTCTTAACCTTATATTAATCATAGAAATTAATTAGACCATGCATAAGAATATCAAAATTGAACCAATGCCTATTTATGACATAGCTATCATTAGAAAGTACCAGAAATCAGTTTGACAGTAGTAGAACCTAGGTTTTTGCAAAATCCTAATCTGGACCTAAAATATCAACAATATGATATACCTTCATTAATGGTAATTCAAGGTTCTAATTGGGATGATAACCAATGATCTAGATGGTCCAGGATAAATAGGAATATCTGAACTCATGTATGTGGTATTTAGTTCATTTAGACTAATAATATATATTGTGGTTAATATAATCTTCTTCACCACTTGACCTGTCTTATATGCTTTTGTAAATTTCTTGGATTATGTACTTGTTTTAGCTATATCTTTCTTGATTGACTAATCTTTTGAAATTTTATATATGTCTTACAAATAACCTTGAATATAAACGATGTATCCATTCTAATTGCCTAAATGATGATGTTGATATTAGGTACAAGTGACATGCTTATGTTAGAGCAATGGAGTTTGTAAATAATGATGTTGATATATGGTACAAGTGACCTCTTTCTGTCAGAGTGATGGAGTTTGTGGAAAATGGTGGCCTCCTTCTTTAAATGCATAGATATTGAAATCATTGGCTCACTGTCCTGTCCACCATAGTTTGTGGTAGTCAGGGTGTTTCGTTGGAGGAAGGTGCATGGAGGAGGGTGTTAGTATAGAGGAGTATTAGTTTAGAGATAGGGTTTCCATGTACGCATCCACCTTAATCTAGGGGTAGGTCTAGATGCTAGTATGGTTGGGTTATTAGTGGATGCCCAACCCCAAACCCACTTCACCGCTAGGTTGGAAAGGACATCGAGTGATGGGCATCAAGAATCACCAGAGAAATTGCTTGTCGTTGTCCAACCCTACAAACCCATCATAGCCATTTGAAAATTCTCCCTGGAGAGAGAACCTCATGACATAAAACTCATGTTTTTTTCCTTTAATTGCACATCACTCTCCCATAGCTGACCATGTCAGGATATGGAGATGGCACTTGTGGCCACCTCACACATCCTTGAGCAGCCTTCAGTTCTCTATCCATCTAAAAGCTTAGGGACACGAGGGGGGTAGAGCTTTAGGTTCTAATCATCTGTGTTTCTTACAAAGACAACAAAGTCATGGGCGGTGACGATATAGATCAAAAGTAGGTAGGTAGGGAACAAAAGTTGTGCTAGACTTGAAGCTAGAGGCGGAATTAGCAGTCAATAAAGAGAGGGAACCAGAGGTTGATCTATCAATGGGGCTTTTGTGTGGGGTCACACCTATGTCTCACACACAACTTGAGATCGCAATGAAGGAGAAGGCAAAATGGAATGCTCTGCATCCACATCAGCACATAATTGACTAAAACCTAGTAGATAATATGATTCATCATTCAAACATAGGCCAATTGTAGCCTGGACAGTGTGACCATAGTAGCAATGCTAGATGCATCTCAGTCATTAGAAGCTACTGATCAACGACCCATGTGTTTATCCCCCAGATAAATCTCACCTACTTCCTATGTGTAGTTTGAATATTGAAAATTGGACTAGAAATACCTCCCATATGCATTAAATCACCCAAAAATACTCATAGGTTCAGAAAAATAATGTAAATAATATAAATTCATTACACTTTGACACATGAATTGGCATATACAATGTTAGAAGACTAGGAATGCTTTTAGAATGTGTTAAATGGCATAAATGACATCAGGATGATCTAAATTCTTACAAAATTATCGTTGATCTCTAAAATCATATGTCATATATGAAGCCCGACCTAACAAATATTTTTCTATATAATGAATTTTGACATTAAGATTTAATTTAGAGCTTTTAACCTCTAACCAATCCTAGAAAATAGTTCTAGCATCTGAAAATTATCAAAATCAAACCAGTGCCTTTTTATGCCATATAGATAACTATAAAAATCATAATGATCCTTATAACATCAGTAAAACCTAGATTTTTCTAAATCTTAACTTGGGCCTAAATTATCAAGAATATGATGTGCCTTTATTAAAGATAATTAATTGTTATTAATTAAGTGATGACCAATGATCTAGACGGTCCATGATAATTAGGAATCTCTAACCTTAGGTACGTGGGCTCTTTGATGACTATCTAGTCCATTTGGACTAGAATTATATATTATTGGTAATAAAATCTACTTCACCTCTTGACCTTTCTTGTATGCTTTTATAAATTGCTTGGCTTATGTACCTATTTTTACTACATCTTCTTCTATTCAATAATCATTTGCAATTTTATATATGTCTTACAAATAATCTTGAATATAAATGATCTGTGCAATATGAATGCCTAGATGATGACGTTGCTACTAGGTACCAGTGACCTCCTCAAGTCAGAGTGATGAAGATTGTACAAAATGGTGAACTCTTTGATGACTATCTAGTCCGTTTGGACTAGACTTATATATTATTGGTAATACAATCTACTTCACCTCTTGACCTTTCTTGTATGCTTTTATAAATTTCTTGGTTTATGTACCTTTTTTTTACTACATCTTCTTCTATTCAATAATCATTTGCAATTTTATATATGTCTTACAAATAATCTTGAATGTAAATGCTGTGTGCAATATGAATGCCTGGATGATGACGTTGCTATAGGGTACCAGTGACCTCCTCAAGTCAGAGCGATGAAGATTGTACAAAATGGTGAACTCCTCCTTGGGATGGATAGATGGATCAAGATGACATACCCCATCTTTTTGGGTCAATGGAGCCGTTTAAATGATATCAATATAATGAGAAAATTCGTTATAAAATATTATTGAACAAACTAAGATTTTGATCAAGTGTTGTTATTTCTTCTTTATAAATCACACCAAGCAACATTTTTGTAATATTGTACAAGTTATGTTTCTTTTTCATTCATTTATGTCCTTTATAGGCACCATGTACTCAACACATTGATGTTGTCTTTTTTCACTATTTTAGTAATTTTAGGTTCAGAGTTAGAATGGGAGGAAAATGGAAAGTGAGTAAGTGTATATGTTGTCCCCGTTGATAAGATCGTAGCTAGCTTACATGTTCATACTTTTAAAATGTTCTATTCAAAATGTAATTATAAGTTGTAACAATATATGTTGTTTTAATTTTACATGTCAATTGTTGAGAAAGTGTGGTGTATGCATCAAGTTGGTTATTCATTTATGCTATGCTTTAGCTTTCACATCACACTCTAATATCTTCTATGGTTTGTGGATGTGCCAGTCCCTAACAGTATTCTCATTTGAATGTCCTAATGATAAGATATAGATAAATTTAATAATCTTCAATTTGGTTTTATACCTTTGATGGTGTTGGGCTTATGATGATGGCATGTGTTCAAATAATGGCTTTTTGACTGACCTACAAATGCTTTTCTAGTTACTCAAAGAATCATAGTTGTATAATCTTTCATATAGATGTGAGCTACTTTTTTGGATCCTTAATGCATTCATCACATGTGTCACCTATTTTACATCGTTGGTTAATGTGTAAGGTCTTGATGATAATGTTTCACGTTAAGGCAAGTTTGTTATCGATAAAAAAACTCTAGCAACCAAAAAATTTAATGGGAAATGTTCACCTACTAAAATATAAATAGAATCCCCATCATTTCTCACGTCTTAGGTCCATCACCTTGTTCAAATCCAAGTTGAGTGTTTTCTAGATAAGGGGTTCTATGGGGGTGATCTAGGGCTCATTGGGTTTGGGAGACTGTGTGGAATTTGGAGGTGGTTAGGTGGGTTATTGTGCCCTCTCCAAGTAGAAGATGTCATGAGGAATGGGATGATGTCATGCCCCTTAGATCCTAATTGCATGGCTCAAATAGAGCCCAACATGCATGTGACAAACACTTAGATTGAATTCCAATCAAAGCAACATAGGTTTGATTAGTATTATCAAGTTTAGGATTATCTACTCATTTGAAATAGTTTTCTTTATAAGTTATTTGGGGTCTAAATATTATCTATTTTTTAAAAAATCGGTAGGTAGACTAATTTGAAGATAATGAATCCAATTATCTACTTTATTTCTACTTTTAAGCCAAACAATTAGATTTCAAAATTGGCTAATTGCTATGTGATATCACTTATTTTCTTACATAAAATTTTCATAAGAAAAAGAAATGTATAACATAACTGATTTATAATTTAGATCCTAATGTTCATTTAATGATTTCTCAAGTGTACATATGTATAGATATTAAATAATTTTAAAGGACGGTGAAAATAATTGAGGCTGTTATGATTTGGTATTATACTAGTGGTTACATCTCCCTTCTCTTCTATACTTCTTTCCTCTTTTTGATATTGTTATCAATGGTTATTATGCCCTATCTTTTCTAATGTCCTCTTCTTTGCAGTATTATGCCAACGGATACTTCTCTCCTTTACTATCTACTTCCATGCTCTTTTTGGTTCTATACCAATGCTTACTTCTATCCTATTTTTTCTACTTTCCTATTATTTCTAGTACAATACTAATAATTACTTGTATCCTCTATTATCTACTTCCATCTTCTTTTGTTGTGTAATAATATTTTCTTTGTATTGTACTAATGTTACTTCCCTCCTTTCTCTTGGTATGCCTCTTCTGGATAATCTATATCTCCTCTCGTGTCTACTTTCCTCTATCTTTTTTTATATTTTTGTACCATCTATTTTTTATAGTCTCCTCCTCTCTTTTTTATCCTTTCTATACTTCCTTCCTATTTGTATTTTGCATGAAAAAGAATATATTATAAGATTTATTGTGGGTGGAAGAAATTTATCATAGGCAAGACTTTCAACAATTTTTTGAACATTTGGGTGGAGACTAGGGTTGCCTTTGGGGATGCCTACATTTTTTTACTTCATGATTATAGTAATACAAGATCTACAATATTGGGATAAATTACATTAAATATTAAACTAGTAAAATATCATTGTCCTTAAGAGGTTAAAACATAAAGGTTGTTTAAAAGAAAGGTTCATATTTCACATATCATATATTTTTGTTGAGCATGTGTCAGACTCAAAATATTTGAAACTATAAACATTATTTGTATTTGATACTAGATTTTTTTTCTCCAAAAATTAACGCTATGGAATTGTATTCATCTTGATCACAGTAAATAACAAAATATAAATGACTAGAATATTGTGATGCGGCAATCTACATAACTGATCTACTCACAGCTTTAGTATATAACTATCGAGATTTGTAAGGTTGAAACCCACCAAAAAAACTCTCATACAACTAAGGTTTGTAGCGAATTCTTTTCATAGCATCATCTGGAAGCTGTGTCGGATCCATGATATACAATAGGGGCTGAAATCAATGTATATATAAATATATTTTTATATTATAACATAGTGATTGAGTAAATTTTTTATTATTAAAAGTTGAACCCCCACCTCTAACTCTCACAAACAACCGATCAACCACTCCCACTAACTATTTTCTTTATATATAGCTAAACCATAAATATATATATATATATATATATATATATTAAAACAAAAATATAGGTACTTAAAATTATTTGGGAGGGGTTTATCCTCGGTAGCCCCCAGTCTACGCCCTTCTATAATAAGATTAGGTTATAAAAGAACACTTAAAAGTATTCCTTTAAGTTTAAACTTTCCTAGGATGTAACAATATTCTTTACTCAATGTTTCTATTTTGATCCTTTTTTCTTCCTTTTATGTGTCATTGGAATAGTTTTTTTCTTGAACTTGCTGCCATTTTAATATTTTACTTTATTTCTTTAATTTTATTAATATAAAAACTATTTTATGAGTCCTTTCTCATTTGTGTATTATATTCATCTGCACATGCCAATGTATACGTCTGTTGGGAATTTTATGAATATACTTCAGAATAGATTGTTACTTAGGCTGCATTTAGTATACTGTTGGAGGTATGTTAATTTTGTGTGACATAACTGCGATCGGGGACAAAGACAAATAAATTTCACGGCAATAAATCCACTATTTGGTATGTGCGTAAGTTTCCTTTTTTTTATCCAGAGAGAGTTTATTATGCTATACTCTTATATATAATAATATATATTAAGTCATGTTCAGTTTGAAGGATTCCATGTAGGATAGGACTATAATCCTATTAGTTACTGCCATCCTACATGTTGTTGTGTAAAAGTCATTTTAGGATAGTCCAAACCTATTGAGTAATGATACATGTAATTTCTCTCATATTTGCAGACAGACCTATATCTTAGGATTAGGATGGCAAGTTACATGGTAGGAAAGAGAAAGAGAGAAAAAAATATAAAAAAGAGAAAAAAGAAGAGAGATAAATTTTTTTTCTCTATAACTTTCAATCCGTAATGACTTCTTTGATGAAATTAAAACCTATAAAATTTTTATGAAAAATTTATTCCAACAAGACCAATATCTACATACTTTTTAAAAAAAGTGAGTATTGCATGTTGAGGAAATTACTCATTTTTGGAATATCAAGCTAACTCAAATATGTATATTGTATTTCATTCTTCTAACATAATACTAATTTTTATTTCATTATATTTTAAAATAAATATTTAAATTAGTATTCATTACATTTTGGGAACACTACTTATTTTTTGAGTAACATATTAACTAAAAAATGAGTATTGCATGTCACCCTTTTGCGGATAGTACGCATTTTCTTAGTAAATAAGAAAAATATGTATTATACCAAACAAAACAAACACGTTGTACTCATTTTTTATTTAGTGTGTTACTTAAAAATGAGTACTATCTCCAAAAATATAATATATTCATTTAAATTCTTATTTTAAAATATAATGACATAAAAATAAATATTCTATTAAAAGAAATATTTATTTTAATTTACTGTATTTCTCAAATAATGAGTGCTATTTGTAATATATAATACTTATTTTTATATTTTATATTTTTTCAAAAGTATATCGACATTAATCTCGTGAAAATATATTTTAAAAAAGAATTTAACGATTTTTCTTTTGTCAAAAAAATTATTATAGATTGAAAGTTATCAAAAAATGAATTTGTCTCTAATTGGTTTTCTCTTTCCTACATTTTTCTTTCCAATTTTGTCTCTCTCTGAATGGAGACATCCTACCAGCTCTAAGTTTTTGGGTGTGTAGTAGTGTAGAATGGGTTTCAAAGCACGTACAAATAAGGTTGTTGTGTATCATTTTTCCAACCAGTTAGGGCTTTGATGCTCTAAACTACCCTTAAGGTATTTACGGGTCTGGATCCTCTGTCCCGAAAGATGTGTCCCAGACATGTCCCATATAATTATTGTCATTAACACACTTAATTATCTTATTTAGGGGTGGGTTTTGAGGGTTTATGTATGGTAGGTGTAACGACCCCGCCTCCCGGTAACCCCCAATTAAGGGAGACCAAGAGGTCAGAGCCGTTATCCCAATAAACCAGATCAAGGTTCGACAATTAATCAATAATAATTATGAAATTTTACCAACTAAACTGAAATCTGGTATAAAATAAAACTTTGCATACCTTTTAAAAACTTTAGAAATCTATTTCTATCCACCACTTGAATCTCTTTTATCTAATCCTCGTTACACTTTATTTCTTATTTTCACAATGTATCACTTTACTATATGTGCTTTTCAAGGTTGTACCTAAAATGGCAACAAACAAAACGTCGGTCAGCATATAAGAATATGTTAGTATGTGGGGACAACCAAAATTACACAACTATGGCTAACAATCTAATTATCACAATCAAGGTAATTAACAAGACAATTTACGTTTTCAATGTGTCATTCTCCACCGCTTTTACCCTAACCCTGGAATACCCCCTCTAGGGTTTCTCTTTTGTCATTGACTTAAGGCCACCTTCTCAATCCCGATCTTGGTGCCTGGGGGTCACCTCTCATTGTGCCCAATAGTCATGCAACATAGACCACCTTCTCATTCTCGAGCTTGGTGTCTGGGGTCACCTCTCATGGTGCCCATTGGTCTTCCCTCCTATGCTTGACCTTTTTTCATCATCCATCAGGGTGGCATGTAGGTGCAAGAATACACATTTATATTACAATTGTGATAATCATAGTGACTTTATAATTTGCAAATATGAACATCCAAACTGATAGGTTGCATTCAATGCGATTAACCATCTGGAAAATCTTCAGGAAAACTAATGCGATTAACCATAATTAACCACATACATGTCAAGCTGACTTGAGTGCAGAAACAATTCAACCAAGTAAGAAACCAAGCAAGCACATACACATGTTGATCCTGAAATATGCATCCAATTTTCCTATCATTAATCATGCCATCATGATCTATTAATCCTAGTTGTTTCCTAGGGTTGCTAGACCTTTTTAGGGTTTTGATTACAATTAGGGTTTCAATTCATTTTTATTATTTCAAACCCTAATTTTATAAAATTACTCACAAACCCTAATTATCTCATCTTATTTTCACAAAAGATCCTAAGATCATCTTTTAGCAACACGAAACCCTAATTTTGGATCAAATACTCTTTTCTTCCCTTTTTTTCCCTTATTTAGGGTTTCTAAGGATATTAACAATCATAATAAGTTAAAAACCCTAAATCTTACAATTTAATCTTCAAAACAAGTTAAGATTCATCTCTAATGTTAAACAAGTTAACAATGCTCAAATTAACTTATTTGCAATCTTAAAACTATCCTTTGTCCAATTAGGTTTTCTAACCACAAATTAATACTTTTCTATCAAAATTATACACTTTTCCAAAAAGATACTGATTTAGGATTCCAGCCCATTTTTAACTTATTCCTCGTATTTTTATGATCAATTTTCATGCATAAACTTTTCTCATCCGAGTTTTCTAGTAAAAGATATGATTTTTGTAAAGAAAATCCTTTTTCTAATTTATTTGTTAATCCTTAGAAAAATGGGGATCGCTTGATCCATGGTCCGCCGGTCCACTGAGGATTCAATTGGCTCAGGATTCACGTGCCTATTCTATGATATGAAGTACATGAATAGACTAGAATATCCTTACCTAGATAGAAGACACGGAGGGGCAATTTGGTAAAAGACTACCGAGTCTTCTTCTTCCTCGTGCCCAAGCACAGTGAGACCGCGGTCAACCTCGTGGTTGACTTCTCGATCTTGTCCACCTCCGAGCATGCCAAAGGGTCAGGGAGCTTCGCCTCCCTTTGCCAAACTCACCTATGGGTTCAATTGTGCGCCAAGCACACGCCGCGACCTCCTCCTACTCGCCGGACTCCGGTGAGACTTGCCGAGAAGATAGGGGTGCAGGTCAGGGTGAAAGGAGCAATTGGAGGCACGAGAACACTCCTTGCAATCAGTCACAACGTTTAGGGCAGCAAATAGGCGTGTTGATACCCTCCCTCACCCTCCCCTATAAATAGGGTTGAAGGAAAGTTTGCAAGATTTGGAAACTTCCCCAAACAACGACCAAACCCCTACAAAGTAGGGATGGCTCTCGTCGGTTTCCTCTCCTGAACTCAAAGGAAACAAGTCCTAGCTTGCTAACGCTCCAGATTGCGAGGAATTTGAGAGGGAAAATCCTGCTGCAACTCGGTAGAGTCCCAGTCCGTGTGGGACTTAGACGATGAGCGACAAGCGTTGGATCAAGATCCAACGGTTCTCATTGCACGCGGTCATCCAAAAGAAAAATCATTTTCCTATTATCAAAATAATTCCATATTTTGGAGATAACTTGATAAATTCATATCTCCTAAACCATAGCTCATTTTTATTTCAAATTTTAAGGAAAATTTTTTCTTGGCATTATCTAACTATTTATCAAATTTGGGAAACAAATTCCAATGGATGGTAAGGTTTCCTTCCCTCCCAAGTTATCCATCATTTAATCGAAACTTAATTAGTATTTCTTTTCCCTTTGCCATTATCTTGTTATTTTGGGTCCCTTGGACCTCAAGAAAACCTAAAGCCATGAATTCCCACCTTGGGAAATATCTATTTGCCTTTATCCTCTTATAAAAGTCTATTTCACCTATTTTCTTTTATTAATTAAATCCTTTTCCTTTTTATTTCTCTTTTCTTTTCAATTGGGCTCAATGGCCAACAAGGCCCATTATCAATCAATCAAGGCCAATTCACACGAAATACATCACAAATAAAAATAGATTTCATTTATTCTTTAAAAGAGAATTACACTTTTCATTACATACTTAGGAAATTGAGGTTATAACATCCTCCCCTCCTTATAGGAATTTTGCCCTCAAAATTCTAACAATCAAACAAACAAATCAGGGTATGCTTTCTCCATGTCCGCCTTCAGCTCCCATGTGGCCTCATCCTCGCCATGATGCCTCCAAAGAACCTTTACCATCTCTATATTCTTGCATCTGAGCTCTTTCAGCTTAATATCTAGAATCCGCAAAGGTGTCTCAGGATAAGTCAGCTTCCCTTGAAGCTCAATAGGTTCAATGCTCAGCACATGGCTCAGATCTTGCATATATCGCTTCAGATTGGATACGTGAAACACATCATGCATCATGCTATACTTATGAATCTTTCATGCATAAATTTGAAATATATTAACAAACCAATCATCTTAATTAACTTTAACTGAGTTTATTTTACTATACTAATAGTTTGAATGATAATATACTTAGTAGGTGTTTGAAAATGAACATAAAAGTATTAAATTCAGATTGTTTGAATTTTGGATTATTTTGAAAACATATTGTATATTTTCTTGTATGCTCTGAGTTATTTTTGGTTGTGCCATTACACTAGAGATGGGTCCTGATGTGGGCTTTCTTCAGGATGCCAAATAGGGTGTCACAATAATAGTGCACACCCATTTGAAATTCCTTTGTCATCACCTAAGGCGGAGAAATGTTTTCTTGGGGTAAGGTAATATATTGGTTAAAGTAATGTAATCCAACTACAAGGCACAACACTTTGGACCTCGACCCCCTACGCTAAGTGTCTATGAAGAAAGTACACTACATAATCCCAAACCCATTTAGTTTGCAAGTCAAAAAATGTGTTGATGTAGTTGTTTGATCTACCAATCCAAGTAATCTCCTTGTATATACTCTAAAACATTTCATTTTATCATTTGGTACCTTTTCGTGAATTCTATCATTGAATCCCTACCAAATGTTGTAGTAGAGCGTGTGAAATATATGCACGCAAACATTCTCATAGTTGCATGTCTCTTATCCAAGACCCTTCTGATTGCATCACCAATTTGACAAGGTGGGTTGCCTCCCCAACCATTCCTCAAACATGTACGAAGTGAGTTGTACATACCGATCATAAATTAAAGAAAAGATGATGGTGGACTTCATAGAAATCACTATATAGGATGCATCTGGGCCCCACATATATTCCCCATTCTCTCATCTTGTCATGGGTAATATTTTGACTATTTATTTCTCTCTAAGTGAGGGTGCTCCACTTCAGAACATGCCCTTTGAACCATAGAAGCTCATTCGATGAGACCATCTCACCATAGTTAAGATGGACAATCTAGTAGTCCGTGAAGGATAAGAAGATTGTATCCACATAGTATTGGTGTATGTGGATATCATAACACATAGCACAATAGTAAAATGAGTAGTAGAATAGAGTCCAGGTATACATTTGTGGAAGTGCATTCAAGTTATATAATCAATTTACTCAAGTTCATTATTTTGATATGGTATTTTCTTGGTGATTCACTGACAAGAACTTTGAAGCAATACATAAAGAGAGTTATATGTATGTTTTCATATTTATTATAAAAAAAAACCTAATATATTTTTTTCTTTTCCCATCCTTTTCTCCTTACATTGTATCTCTCTCTTGCAAAACCACTATGAAAAAGAAAACATGGTGTAGTTGAGTGCACAAAGCACAAAATCTCCCTTCTGGGTTAACTCCCCTTACACCAAAAATTGGATACATTAAACATTTATTTGAAGTTGACATTTTGAGGTTGAAATACAAAGTGGAATGCCAAGGCTCTATGTATGGTTGGATTAAATTAAAGATATGTTTTCTAGAATATGTTGAAATGTGTTGAAGTGTACAATAAAATTATTATGGGAAGGTGATGCGGGAAAGTTTACTAAATGGGAATGAAGAGAAGAGATCCCATTGAACCACATAAAATTGTGGAGTCCAAGAATGAGTTAATGTTGATCAATCAAGCGTTAACACAAAATATTGATGCAAAATATGTTTTGTTGATGTATTGTATTGATTGCCAATATGAGAAAAGGAGAAAAAATAGGATATCAAACTTGCATAAAGTGGAGAACTAATATTCTTAATGGTTGGTTGCTTGAAAGATACCATGTCTTGATAAACAAGATCAATATGAAGCCCATGCACCACTACAAGGGAAAATGTGGGGGAAGTATGTATTAATCATCACTTTTATCACAATTATGATTCCCACACTTCAAGTTATACCATGATTTTAAAGAGGATGAGCCACTAATATGTAAGTTTTAGTAGCTCATGGGCTAACCATGTCACGTGGGTGGCATGGAATTGGTTGTGCATGTGCCTGTGTGCCTACTTCATTAATCGTGATAAGGGGGACACCCATTCCCTTTACTTAGATTACAGAAGGGAGAAAAAAATGACATCATAGGAGAAAGTATATGAAAGCTCGGTTGTAGTAGTTTCAGAGATTTCATAGTGTAGTGTCATATCTCAACCAAGTGAATGAGGGCCATGTATTGGTATTTCTCTAGTGTTTTACTATATGTTATCTATACAATTGGCTAAGTTGTTGAATTTCATAATTGATTAAAAAATTGTTTCAAAAATTCATAGATGTTCAAGATTTTCTAGGCCAAGTAGCTCATTTTTAATAGTCAATGATATCAATTAAGCCGTATAAATATATTTGAAAAGGATACTTTGTCAAAGATGTGGCATCCATTTGGTAAAAGTTTTGATGTATGGATGAGAGGATGCATGATCATACCCAGAACATGGGATGCATGAATTGCCAATATTTAAAAAAAATACTTTATCACCAACTTGTTGTTGAACACTTGAACAATTATCTCTTACAATCTTAAGATATTCTTATAAAAAGGGAGCAATTGCATACCCTCAAATGACACCTTTGACAAATATTTGAGGCATATTCTTCAGATAAATTATATAAAGTTGACAACATGAGTTAATTATTATATACCCTAAATCTTAGAGCAATTGTATTGTCAGCGGCATGAAGATATTAGTTTGATGCCAATACAAAACTATAAAGGCCTTCTTACAAAAAACATGAATCGAAATGTAATGTTATTATGTTTAGTTGGTTTTTGTCAATAAATGTGTATGGAATCTAAGGTTGGTGTATATGTTGAAAGAAAAAATTATTGCATCAGTGTATAAAATTCTGAATCTTGGTCATGGGAACTTCTTATTGAGAAATTTTAATGACCATATGTCATATGAAAACTTCTTATTGTCTAATCATGTAGTTAGTACTGCTTCTGGAAATGGTTGCACAAGAAGTTTATCTAAGGCACCATTGAGGCATTCAATTTTAATTACTTTGCCACCCCATGCATAAAGTTTTGTCATGAGGTGATGAGGGTATGTGTTTGTTGCAAGCTAAGATCACTTAGGGCTTGTTTGGTTGGGCTGCAACCAAATTCGTGTGTTCCAACTACACACTATTTTTTAATTCTATCATTTGGTTCTGTGTAGGCCCAAGACACACCTGGAAAACCATCCCATACTTCCTATCCAGCCCGGTACGAAAGTGAGGGAATGAATCACCCTAGATTTGGACGCAATTTATTTTCCACATGTTGTAACCTGCCAGGGCTACCACTGCCCTCCACTGTCTCCTCTCCTCCTTTTGTACTCCTTTTCTATGACTTCATCCTCCTTTGTTCATCCAACCATGACGGAACATCCTTCTCCTTCACTCAACAATAGTAGGACATTCTCCTCGTTCACCTGGAGGTGGGGCATCCTCCTTGTCCTCCCAACAATTGTTTACCCCAAGTCGCCTTGTGTTGGTGCAATGCCTACTCTGTGCTGAAGCAGTGTCGACGACCACTCTGCTTTCTCAAGAACAATCACCAAAGTGGGTTTCATTCCTCACACAACGGTCGATATGCTTCCCCGAGGACAATCACCGGGTGGGTTTCCTTCATTTACATGGTTTTGTTGGGTTTCCTTCCTTCATTTTCTGGTTTTGGTTTAACTTGTATATCATGTTGCTCCTCCTTGAAAGTATTCATGAGATCACTTTAGTGATTGGGGAGGTATGGGTGGTGATGTTGTCATGGATATTATCTCACGCCTTCTTTCCAATTTTCATGTGAAACTTATCAATTCCCTCACTCGAATCTAGTGTTTGCATGTAGAAACTACATACGAATGACTATCCATATAGCTTTACCGATCACACAACTTTTCAATTCCATCACTCAATAACATCACATACAAATTGAAATGAAACGTCGATTCTAGAACACCCATATAAACTATTAATTCAAAAATCCAATTCCATACTAGGCTAACATGTTAATGATCTTACCCACCCCACATGGGACCCTATACCCATACAGTTATTATCATCTCTTATTTAAATCCACCAGGGGGAAGCAAGTTGACATTGTCATGCAACTGAATACACCCCAACTAATCTCGAAACTGACCACCTTCATGGCTATTCCATCTCCAAAGACCAAAAATGTGTTGGTCGATGAAAAAATTTAGACTACATGTTTCCTTCTTGTGTCTTGAAATAGTTAACCACTTAAAATTAAGACCTCATCCACTCGACAATCCAAGCTCAAATACTACTTCTGATGTATAGCAACATGATTGTGCATTCCATTTATTTTTTTTACTATGTTGTTCTTATAGTTTTGCTTGGTTAATGCTTACTAACCATCTATGCATTTTTTATCTGGATCTCATATTTTCCAATCTTGCACCTATTGTTGAACTAAACCTTTCTAAAAACTAGTTTCTAGTCTCCTATTATTGAGTTTCTTATCCTTTGTTGTAGCTGAGGAACTGAGGATGATCTGAATTTTTTAGCTTTTGGTTTCATCATCAAAATTGGCACATTATTTACATCATTGTGGTGTGTATATTTTTTTATTTGCTCTAAATATGCCCCTAATGTTGAAATGCAAGGTTGTTGCCAATTGTTGCGGTTGTCTAATTTGCAACCATGGCAGCATTTGGGGACGGGTTACAATTGATGAGAGTTGTAGTTTTTACTAACAGATGAGTGCTTTTATAATTGATATGCAAATAATCACATTTTTTCTTGATTGTGCACATGGAATCATTGCGCCCAAGTGCAAAAGCTTACATAGTAGGACATGAGATTAATTTTGATTCTTTCTGATAAATCCATTCTTTAGGGAGTGGGTTCAATCATTTCATTATTTTTAATTTTGATCAAAATAGGGAGGCAATGGGAGAACAAAGTGACATGTAGATCATGTTTATTGTTTCTCCCTGTGACAACCTTAGAAAGGCAAGAGTGCATTAAGTTTTGAGTTTTTGACCTAATAACATGAATTATCACAAAACTTTCTACGTCATAGGGAAATTTTGTTTCTACTGTCTTATTTTGTTTGCTACGCAATACACATTATGCTTAACTTTTATTTCCTCATGACACTGAACTATGAAAAAGAGAGGGTGTAATGCCTTTTGTGAAGCTAACCATATGTAAGGCATGCCCCACTCAAGTAAACTGAGAAGGAAATTGTAGATGACTATTTTCATAACTTTTAGCTAAATGTTTCACTCTACTCTCAATTTTATTTTGATTTGTCCTGCTCACATTTATTTTGTCCTTCTTTCCCGCTTTAGATATGGAGCGTAAACTTCTCAATGATAAGATGGAGACTGTAAGAAGATGACATTGTCATGTAGTTGACATTGAAGATGACACTACATCAGATAAAAAGAGGATAACTTTGGAAATGGTATTATGATTCTAACCAAGTAGTTGATAGTTTCACTTATGATTTCTTAGAAGTTGAAGCTAAATTAGGTTCAAATAGGAGTTAGGTATGTTTATCTATCATTTTTTCACATTGTAATATTTTGTGTTTGTTAATTATAAATGGGTAGTGATGGAAAATTCCAAGAACAAATGAGAAACCATGTGGTTGTTATTGTTGCCATGATAGCAGTAAACACATTCACTCGTCTACAAATAAAGGTCAATTATATCCCAAGATATCCTTACTATAAGTGAGTTGATTGGTTTACGAAAGTAGTTCTACAAGGCTCTGATGAAATGTGTCGTCATATTACTCACATGGAGAAACAAACTTTTTTTACCTTCTATGATATGCTTAAACAAGAAGGGTTGCTAAGGGATTCAATCAATGTAGATGTAGTAGAATAAGTGGCAATGAGTCTTTATATTTATGGGCATCATACTAGAGTAGTTAGTTTGGTAGCTGTATTTGGAAGATCAAGGGAGACCATTCACATATTTTTTCATTAAGTTATTATTGTTATCTATGGTTTGGTCCAAACATTTATCAAGCTACCTTCTACTAATACACCAGAATAGATTTTGAATAGTTCAAGATATTATCCATGGTTTAAGGTAAGTAATACTTAGGTGTAGTACATCTTGACTCTAAAGTATAATATTGGAGTGTAATAATTTTGTTATAATACCTAGGATTGCTTAGGAGCAGTTGATGGCACCCGCATTACAACAATTGTGATTAATGATATAGTTGGAAAGTGTCATGGGAGAAAGAGTCTAACTCAAAACATATTGGCTACAATTGACTTTAATCTTAAGTTCTTATATATATTATCCAATAGGGAAGGATATGCTAGATATGGTTGTCTTGAAAGCTTCCATATGCAAGATAGGTTTCAAGATTCCATAAGGTAAATTGTAGGTTGATATAATGCGTAAAAAAAGGAGGAAGTTGATATACTTACTTTGGTTTCTTTGTTACTTTCTTTAGGAAAGTATTATTTATTTGAGCGGGATACACAGCAATGCCAGGATTTATATCCCTTTCCATGGAACTGGATATCACTTGAAGTATTTTAGTCAAGCTAATGGACCACAAATTGATCAAGAGTTATTTAATCTTCGATATGCACAATTGCGCAACAAAGTGGAGTGTGCCTTTGGAGTGTTGAAAATGTGTATGAGGATCTTGACGACAAGGTCCATGTATCCATATGAATGTGAAGTTGCTTGTGTCATGGCTTGTTGTGTCTTACACAATTACATCATTGGTAAACACCCTTTTGGATATTCTTTTAGGTCAAAGGATGACCAAGGGCTTGATGGGAACATTGTAGAGGATTCTACATATGAAAGATTTGTCTTTGAGATAATCCCTAAAGAGCATAAGTGCAGAAATGCTTCATGGTTATGTAAAAAGGAACAAATAGCTAGATCCATGTGGACAGATTATTTGGAGAGAATGTCTGAATGAAGAAAATGAGTAGTATATTTGATATATTTGACGTGTACCTCCTATATGATTGAGTTGTATATGTTATGTACATGATTTATAACTCCTATATGATTGAGTTGTATATCTTATCTACATGATATGTAATTCCCATACTTATATCCATGATTGAGTTTACCTTAATTTGTTTAACTCTATTTGTTTAACTCAACTTGTATATCATGTAGATTTGAATTCTATCTCATATATGATTGGGTTTAACTCAATTTGTTTGAGAGATTATCTATTGCAGGTAGAAATGCACCAAAAAAATTCAATTTCATGGAAAAATGATGGATTTGATTAATTGCACTAATGTTACAGAATTTAAAATTCTGCTTGTAGGTTCAAACTCAGAGGTGAGCACTTGAATTGTAGTGCCTTATTAATTTTATATATATTGGATTATTTATTTTATAGATTTTGGCTTATTTAATCATAATGTTTTGAGATGTAGTATCCTACCTCAAGTGATTCTATGCTACAATATTTTCATGATTTAAAGAAAAGGCAAGTTGGTGAATTAGGACTATCTTTGGATACAAAACAATAGGTTAACTTTTATATCAGCCGAAAACTAGCATGGACTTCATTTATTACAATTTATAATATAATTTTATAATATAGATGTCCACTCCAAAAGAGAAAATTGGCCCAAGTGTCTTCTCGAAATGTGTTAGTAGCACTGGAATTGAATCTAAAATGAGGTCTTCTACTGGAGCATTATTTGTGGACACAAAACCAGCTAAAGTAAGGTCCTCTGTTGGAGCATTATTTATGGATATAGAACCATGGGTTAGTTCGTATTATTTTAGACTATAATAAATTCTGAACATGTTCAAAATAACTTTATCTTACTATGTGATTATTTTATATAGCAGTTTGTTGACCCAAAAGAGAAGGCTAAGGAAGAGAAATGGAAAGACACCAAACACCTAAGATAGGATACTTCAAAAACCAAGGTTTTTTGCAAACTTTTTATAGAACAAGTTCAAAATGGAGCAAAAGTTGACAAGATTTTCAAACATGCTTGCCTAAAACAAGAAGCAAGGCTGGTTAGTAAGGAGTTTGGAGAATATGTGCAAGTTTCTAATGTTAAGAATTGCCTTAGGACTTTAAAAGAATGATGGGAAGAGATAAACAAGATACTTAAGAATTGAAGTGGCATATATGTTGATTATGAGAATGAGCTAATTGAAATGGATGAGATAATTGCAAAGGGCTATGTACAGGTAAACATTTTATGTGTGTTTTCTTTAATTTAATGATCTTTTATCGAGTACTTCATTTCTTTAAATAATAAGCATACTTGTGTCACTTGTATTTCAAAATATAGGCTCATCCCAAAGAAGATCCATTCATCAATAAGCATATAGATCATTTTTATGGGATGATGGTTTTGTTTTTCGATGACAAGGATACATAAGAGTTTCAAATGAGTTCCATTGATGCTTTGTACCATAATAAAGAGTCTTCTACAAATGTTGATGAGTCAAATGATGATAAGGAGAGAGATTATATGCTAAAAGATTATTCAAATTCTAGAGGCGAGGGGACTTTGATCTCTAGATATAAGAAAAAAACAAAAAAGAAGGTTTTAGATGATGGTGACACTAAATTTTGCTATTGCAACCCACTTGGAGTCCCTAGCAAATACCATTAAGAGCTCATCTAGCATGGGGAAGATTGAGATGAAGTGGGTGATTATTAATGAAGTAATTAATAGGATAAAGAGAATGGATTGGAAAGGAAGAAACTTTTTCTAATCTCAAAGTCTCTAATAAGAAACATTGAGGATGGAGAATTTTTTCTAGCTTTAGAGGATGAGCTCAGAGGAGACTCATTGAGGATGGCATTCAACTTTGAAGGTAATATTTGTCATGTTCTTGTATTGTTTATATTGTCATGCATTAGGTATTTTTTTATTTAAGAGGAAAACTATAGAAAACCTCCCATTTTATCCTGACCAATCTTGTTGTCCTACTTTAACTCCTAGATTGGGAGAGGAGGAATAGAGCATGCGGGAGGTAATATCCAACACTATATAATCTATAATAAGTGTAAATAAAATAATATCCCAGCTCTTGAGTTTGAAATACTTATTGTAAGTGAATATATAATCTACTTTGACTCCTAGGTTGGGAGAGGAGGGGTAGAGTGGATTCTTGTCTTGTTTAATATCAACCATTGTGTTGCAAATTGTTATATGTGATTATGATCCTCTTAGATCCTAGTTGTTTGTGAATTGATGTCAATACAGACCCATAGGATTGTCAATTCTTATCCATGACTTTTAGAAGCATACCAGATGCACATTCTTTTCATGACACCGAACTATGAAAAAGAAAGGGCGTGATGCCTTTTATAAAATTAACCATATGTAAGGCATGCCCCATTCAAATTAACTTTGTCACAAATTTGAGCTTTTATCAGCTGGTAATGTCATGTTAATAAGATAATAATGTGCATGCACTTATTTTTGTCAATATGCTATTTTTTAAGGGCATAATACATTACACTTTGTATTGGATTGATTCACGCTGTTGGGACATGGAACCACCACAGCAACTGATACTTACCATCTAATCATGGTTATCAACATTGATTTACTTTTTTCATGTTTTTTTCATGTCTTCCTTTGATCTGAATGGTAGAAACACTTTTTTTCATGCCTTCCTTTGTATTTGATCTCTTTTATATTTGAGTTTGTGTTTGTGTTATCTTTAATATGACTTCTACTATAATATGTGGTTGTTAGCACTTCTGAATGACCTCTTTATAATCGTTGCTACTTTTGAAAGTTAATGATATGTGTTTCTTATTATTGTGGTGGATGGATGGGAATTGGAAAGACATGAATTCCATTCCTCTGATATTTCTAATTTCTTACCCCAATCGTAGGCCTTCCATATTGCACTATATGTGCATTGCACTGCTACCTCTTACATAACCAGCCTGTCATTTCTCCACCCTTGGTTAAACTGTGAATGTATAATTAATGGTTCTCTATTCTTTCTCTTTTCTTATACAGCTAGTGCCGACTTGTTGTCGTGATAATGGTGGAATAGAGGAACAGAACAGAGAAAATTTGGAAATGGATTGGTGACATGGTGACTTGGTGATGTTGCATCATGTATTTTTAATACAGAAGGTTCTGACCCATGTCCTATTGGGATTTGGACTAAATAGAAGTTGATTTGTGTTGCCAATCCTAATAGGAGTTGAATCCAAAGAGGAAAGAATATGATTCCCTATGTGTAACATAGAGTTGTACTAGGATTTGAACTAGGACTTTTACTATAATTCCTAGTTGCAACTGTTGGATCAATGGGCTCTAGAGGGGGGGTGAATAGAGCTACACACACTTCACAAAATAGATTAGACTACCAATTTAAATGAAGTGTAAAAACTAATGCAAGCAGCAATTTGATATCCTATTCTAGCGTACAAAGCAAGGCTAAGAGATAATGAATATCATGCACTTGGACAGGTGGTTTAGAGTGGTTCCACATCCTAAACTTAGGAGCTATGTGAGTCCACTACCTAGAGTTAGTTAGACTCTAGGATTTGCAACTTGGTCCTCTTATTTATCACGATAAGATTACAAGAAACATAAACCACACAACCAAGGGCTTAATTACACAAGCTAAAATCTTCAACCTATCCAAGGACTTACCCACAAAGCGAGATTCTTCAGCCTTCTACAAAGGACTTACCCAATCTCACCTTTGTCTTCAGCCTTGCAGGAATTACCTATCTTACTTGAGCTTGCCTTGCACCTCTCCTTCACTTGGAGAGCTTGCCCACGTTTTCCCTTCACCAAGGGAGCTGGAGCAATGATCAATCTTCACTCTTGAAGATCAGCAACACATCTTCCCCTTCACTCGGAGAAGAACAGTAGCAACTCCTCTTTCACTCAGAGAAGAAGCTTCAATCAACCTTCTATTTGATTTGGAGGTGGGAAGAAAGAAAGGAGAGCTTTACATAGCACAAAGGATAGCTCTCATACAAAGGAACCTATCTCACTCACGAATTTGTCTTGAAGGTAGAGAGAGAAAGGGGCTCAAGGGCTTGGAATACTCTCAACTAAGCTAGAACCAAGTTTGCAATGGAAGAGCAGCTTGAAATGAAGTCCAAGGGGTTCTATTTATAGTTGAGGGTGGCCCTTTATGTTGTGGGACACTTGGGTGCAAAAGTGATCATTTTTCCTTCAAGAAAATTGTCATATTTTTGCCCAAAACAATTCACCAACGGTCATATTACTTTTTCTGCAAACTCCGTACAGTGCATTCGGTCGAGTATCAATGGGTGTAACTCAACCGATCAGGTAGTAGGAAATCTGATATTGAATTAATCGGTCGAGTTTTTCCTGAGGAAACTCGACCAACCATTTCAACTGGAAATGGCCTACTACCCAATCGGTCGAGTTCTGTGAGTGCACAACTCGACCGATTGCAATCTTCAAAAAATCGACTCAGGATGATCGGTCGAGTTCCAGGGTGGGAAACTTGACCGACCAAGTGCCTGAAATGGATTTTCTAATTTGCAATAAAAGTGATTAGCACTTGGTGAATTTTGTCCTAAACAATTTTCTCTTCTAAGTTACAAGCATATACATTGTTACAAGTGATTACATTTATTTTCTAGGTGATTTACATGGAAATCCTAAATTGCACACTTGTAGTCAATTTGGCTTGCACTTGGCCCATTCTAGGGCTTGTATATGTGATCCTTTTCATGTACCTAATATCTGCAAACAATCTTTAACACACATGTTAGATACTTATGAATGGAATGGTTAAGTCATTATCAAAATATAGGTAATGTATAACCTCTAGGTCAACATTCTCCCCCTTTTTGACAATGACAAACCATTCCTCAAACATATTGAAAAGGATAAGAAAATTAAACCTTTTCCTTGTGAATTAGGGGGATTCATGATAAGAACAATTGGAATTGCTCCCCCTCAATCTATGCTTCCTCTCACCTGCATGTTAGGTTTTCTATACATAGAAAAAACCAAAATCTATGTAATATGTAATCCTTTACATGTCATATGATCAACAACAATTTAACATGAAAAGGATCACCTAGGCAAGAAAGCAATAGTATTATCACAATAAAAACAATATGATTGAGTTTCAGACCATGAGATATTTCTCCCCCTTTTGACATTATCAAAAAGGAAGGGGGTGTAGAAGAGAAAAAATCTAGGTCTTCTCCAAGACTCAACCACACATATATGCAAAAGATGATAAACAACATTGTAAAGGCATATAACATACAATCACAGAGGAGAAACATACAATCCAAGTCAGAATAAAAATATACCTCATCAAACACCAAGCATAGGATAACACAGATGAAATAGCCAAAGTGTAGCAATGATATTCCAACTCAGACATATGTTCTCATAAGCGATTACAACCATAAAAGCGAGAAAACAGAGAATAAGAAAAATAGTACAGCTCAGACTAATGTGCCAGGATGTTGCTTATACAAAAGAGTCTAGAAAGATATATATAATAGACATTCTAGACTATAATCTAAGACAACCTCCTAGACATCTAAGCTATCTATGTCAACTGTGTCCTCGTCATCGCCGGGGTTGTAGTCCTCATTTCCATCTGATGGCGGGGCAGCGGTGCCAGTAGCAGAACCAGCACCATCATCGCCATCCTCGGCAGAAGAACCATCACCATCAGCATCATCAGCATCCTCATCGGCATCCTCATCGACATCCTCAGCCTGGTCTGGCATGTCCTCATCAGCAGGACCAAAAAAGCGACCAGGCCAGCGGGCATTCTGCTCAGCCCACGACATGCCAAGAGCTAGGAGCTCCTGGGTCTGCGGAAAGGATGGAGCAGAGTCCCCCAAAGACGCGAGCAGAGAGGCCAGGGGGCCAGCAGGTAGCAGTAGATATGCAAGAGTAGAGCTACTGGAGGGATACTGAGGTGGAGCAGCAGCGGAAGGCTCGGCAACGAACGGTGGTGGAGCAGGGAAGTATTGCTCATACGCATAGGAGGCATAAGCACTACCCGGATATGGCTGGTGTACTGGGTAGGGTGAGGAGCAGGATAGATTCATGTGAGACACGATGGCACATAAATCCTGATGAAGGTGCTCCTGAACCTGGCGATTGTACGCCTGTTCATGCATCATGTAACCCAGAAGGGTTTCATTTGATGCTCTGAAAGATGCACAGCTAGGGCGAGGGTGGGGATGCGGGGGTGGAGCCTGGGTGGAGGTGGGAGGGGCACCAGAAGCAGCGGCAGAGGCAGAGGCTGAGGTAGAGCCAGAAGCACCGGGGCAGGGATAGACTTTAGAAGAGTGGTTTCACTAATGCAAACTACATTTCGAGCAACCGGATAATGGTAGTCGAAAAAGAGTGATTTCTCAGTAGCGAACTGGAAGAGACCACATATAAGGCTGGATAGGGAGGATGGGTGCCCTTGGTGTTCTTTCCTTTGTCAAAGCAGGTCATATGCTGTAGAATGTAACGAGCCCACTTGACACCTATGTTGTTCAACAAACAATACATCCAAACCGTTGGGTTTTCCGCAATATCCATTTGATTTCGCTTCAGATGGATGTTGTAGTTAAGCACAAGGGCTAGGATGCACTTCTGGAGGTCAAGGGAGGAGGAGGGAAGGGTGGACCGCTTCTTATAGGCCACGTCAGGCTTTTTCAAATATCGATGAATATCCGGTAAAGTCAATTCATAATGTTTGTAAAATCCTTCCGGGTCTAAAAGATCAAAATACTCGTCATAGCCCCGGCGCCAAGTAGTGGTTTCTTCATCTCTGGCAAGATAGAGATTGAAAGTCTCCTCGGAGATTGGAAACCGACGACCAGCGATCATCGATGTTAGGACTATTTCGGTATTTGGCGGGGGAACAATCGAATCATAGTTCCAGCGTAGATTCACTTAGAACTCATGAACTGCTTTGGTACTAGATAGTTGATTGTTGAAGCAGTCACTCTTGATTGCAAGGGTGGAAAGGTTGTGATGGGCAAGAAGTTGTGCTATGGCGTTGATATGATTTTGAAAACGGGTTGGACCAACTAGGGGGCGGAAAGGAAAAGGAGACCTAGGAAGGAGATCCTTATACCTATTGACAGCATCTAGAGATACAAACGTGGTGTTATCAAAGAGAACCAACCGTTGGGTCGAGGAAGAAGTTGGGGCATTGCTAGGGGTGGGTCGTTTTCTCCTATGGGAAGCCATGGAAGCAAAAACAAGAGGAGAAAATGCACACACAAGAAAAACGAACCTCAAAACCCAACAAGAACACACAGTCATTGCCTGGGAAGGTCAAGAGCAAGCTTCTAAGGCACCCTAGGGCTGGGAACGGGGAAGGGTTAGGGCTAGGGTGGAGAGCACGGGCCAAGAGAAGAGGAATCGGTCGGCTATTTTCAAGTTGCAAGGGAAAATAGTCGGCCGATCCTAAGTTTTAAGTTGGTGCAGCCCATCGATCGGTCGAGTTCTGAGACAGGACAACTCGACCGATCGGTCCACTGAAGAACCACTCTCGGCTCCTGATTGGTCGAGTTTTCAAGGGTGAAACTCGACCGAAGGTCAACCTGACCTAGCAATCTAAATCTTAGATTCTAGCCACATACATGCCTATTAAATTTATTTTTCTATTCTATTATGCATAAATAGCATACCTAGGCACATTTTGCTCATCATTGGGCACTATTTAGCGATAAAACGCAAAATTCAATAAAAACCCAAAAAAAAGCAAAAACTAGGCATATTGATTGGCGAATTAAGCATAAGCAAGCATGTATAGGCAACTTAAGGTGAAGAATGACATGAGCAAGCATATAGGATAGAGATCACTAGCTATATCATATAGCAATATCATTTAAATCAATAATGAGCAGTTTAGATCGAATAAAGTTAAATTGATCTCTAGCTAGGGGTTTTGTAAAAATGTCCACCAACTGATTTTCTGTGTCCACATGTGTGATATAGATATCTTTCTTGGCAATGTGGTCACGAAGAAAATGATGGCGAACCTCTATATGTTTAGCTCTACTATGCAATATAGGATTATAAGAGAGGTTAATTGCACTAGTATTGTCACAATAGATAGGAGAAGCATCAAAAAATATGTTAAAGTCTTGGAGCATTTGCTTCATCCATAGGACTTGTTTACAACAACTCCCGGCTGCAATGTATTCAGCTTCGGTAGTTGATAATGCCACTGTGCTTTGTTTCTTGGAGAACCAATACACTAAGCATGGTCCTAGAAGGAAGCAAGTGCCACTTGTGCACTTTCTATCAATCAAACACCCTACATAATCCGCATCACTATATGTCGTAAGAGTAAAATCCCTTGATTTAGGATACCATAAACCAAAATTTTGAGTTTTGGCTAAGTACCTCAAAATTCTCTTAACAGCAGTGAGATGCGACTTCTTAGGGCAAGATTGAAAGCGAGCGCACAAGCCAACACTAAACATAATGTCAGGTCTAGAAGCAGTTAAATAAAGTAAACTTCCTATCATACCTCTATAGAGCTTCTCATCTACCTTTTCACCTTCTTCATCTTTATCAAGTTTGGCAGTGTTTGACATGGGTGTATCCATCGGCTTCATGTTATCCATCCCAAAGCACTTGAGTAGTTCAGTTGTGTATTTGCCTTGGTTGATGAAGTTTCCTTCCTTTGTTTGCTTGATTTGAAAGCCGAGGAAGAAGGTCAACTCACCCATCATGCTCATTTCAAATTCACTCTGCATAAGAGAACTAAACTCCTTGCAAAGATCAAGATCAGTCCCGCCAAAAATGATATCATCAACATATATTTGTACGATAAGAAAATGGTTAGAAGTGTGTTTTAGAAACAAAGTAGAATCAACTTTGCCCATGACATACCCATTATCTAAAAAAAAGTTCTTTAATTTCTCATTCCAAGCTCGAGGTGCTTGTTTGAGTCCATAGAGAGCTTTTTGTAGCAAATAAACATGATTGGGTAATTTGTCATTTTCAAAGCCCAGAGGTTGAGCAACAAATACTTCCTTCTCGATTGTACCGTTCAAAAACGCACTTTTAACATCCATTTGATAAAGCAAGAAATTTTTATAACTAGCAAAAGCAAGTAGCATACGGATAGATTCTAATCTAGCAACAGGAGCATAAGTTTCATCAAAATCAACACCTTCCTGTTGGTTGTAACCTTGTGCTACTAACCTTGCTTTGTTCCTTACCACTTTTCCTTGCTCATCAAGCTTGTTGCGGTAGACCCATTTGGTGCCAATGATCTTTCTATCATTTGGTCTTGGCACTAGAGTCCACACACGATTCTTTTCAAATTGCTCAAGATCTTCTTGCATGGCAAGGATCCACTCATCATCACCAAGGGCCTCTTTGATGTTCTTTGGCTCTAGTTGGGAGATGAAGGCACTATCTGCTTGTTCTTTGTTGTGAGCAGCTCATTTCCTCACTATCTCAAACGGATTGCCAATGATCAACTCCTTGGGGTGATTCTTTGCAAAGTGGGGAGTGGGATCCTTCTTTTCTTCTTCTTTTTCTTCTTCTGCAACCTGCTTGCCTTTGTCTTTGATGTTGAGATCTTTTAAGATAGGAATTATTTCATCTGCAACATCATCATCACCAATATGCTTGCCAATAACAGGGTTAGTTTCAATAAATTTAACATTTATAGATTCTTCAATTTTAGATAGTTCAATGTTAAATACTCTAAATGCCCTTATAGTAGTGCTATAGCCTAGGAAGAAGGCCTTGTATGATTTTAGATCAAACTTGTCGAGAGAATCCTTAGTGTTTAAAACAAAACAAGGACATCCGAAAACATGAAATAAATCAATAGACGGCTTCCTACCACGCCATAGTTCATAGGGGGTTTTCTTGAAAGTCGGATGTGTGAAAACTCGGTTTTGCACAAAACATGACGTGCTAACGGCTTCAGCCCAAAACTTCTTAGGAGTGTCAAACTCAAGAATCATGGTCCTAGCCATCTCTTGTAGCGATCTATTCTTCCTCTCAACAACTCCATTTTGTTGAGGTGTGCGAGAAGAAGAGAAATTGTGCGAATAACCCGATTTTTCACAAAAACGTTCAAAAAGATCATTTTCAAACTCTCCCCCATGATCACTACGAATGGAAACAACATGGCAAGAAGCTTCGTTTTCAACTCGTTTACAAAATCTCGAGAAAACATCAAGTGTATCGCTTTTAGAAACAAGAAAGAAAGTCCAAGTATATCTAGAAAAATCATCAACAATAATAAGACAATACTTGGAGCCACGAAGCGTTTGTGTTCTCATTGGTCCGAAAAGATCAATATGAAGAAGCTCAAGAACTCTCTTGGTACTCATGACTCCTTTGGATTTGAAGGAGGATTTGGTTTGTTTTCCTTGTGTACAAGGTTGGCATTCCTCATCCTTTTCAAAATCCAATTTAGGAAGTCCTCGAACCAAGTCCTTTTTGTTCAATTTCTTCATTTGATGCAAATTCACATGACCCAAACGACGATGCCAAAGCAAAAGATCGTTTTTATCCACAACTAAGCATCTATTTAGTATGGGCTTAAGAGCATCGAGAACAATCACATAGAGATTACCATTTTCTAGTTCCCTTATATATAACATTGTAGGACAGGGAATCTAGAAGCAAGCATTCTAAAGAAGTAAATAGCACAAGATAACCATTATCACATAATTCACTAACACTAATTAAATTGTGATGTAGGCCATCAACAAGCAATACATTTTTAATGCATAATTCATTGCCTACATCACCCTCACCTATAACCTTACCCTTCTTGTTGTCCCCGAAGGTTACCGATCCTCCTTTCTTTTTCACAAATTTGTTGAAATGGCTGATTTCTCCAGTCATATGCTTAGAGCAGCCACTATCAACAATCCATTTCTTTTTAACCTGCAAGAAAAGAGGATGTCAGAAACCAACTCAAACTTTGGGGTCCGGGGTTAGCTTGGGGACCCATTTCATCTTTGGGTTGGTCCCCTTGGGCTCGTAAGGACAATAGGTAGAATAATGGTCATCACATTTGCAATGAATACAAACCATGGGGTTTTTAGAGCCGGAAGACTCTCCATTGAAAATTGGAGGTTCCACACTCTTTTTCTTACCCTTCTTCTTCTTCTTACCTTTTGGAGTAGTCCCATTATATCCTAAACCACGAGTACCAACTTGTTTGGTAGAGTGCTCTAGAACATCATTTAGGGATTTCTTACCCGAAAGAAACCTTTGCAAAGTAGATCTTAATTTAGCATTATCATCACTAAGATTTACAATAGTAGTAGATAAACTAGCAAGATCTTCTCTAGTATGCAAAAGGTCGGCCTCAAGACAGAGGGCTTTAGTAAGAAGAGAGTCTTTTTCTAGAGTTAAGCTAGCAACTTCATTTCTAGGCAAAATAGGTCTAGAAGATAAATCATTTGTTTGAGCAAGCAATTTAGCATTTTTAGATTTAAGAACAACAATCTCTCTTTGATAAGAGTAGACTTCATCTCTTCTAGCATCATCAATAATCTTAAGTTCTACATTTTCAGTTTTTAGAATATCAAGCTCATCTAGGCATTTTTTTTTCTATCTTAAGATTTTCAATAGTTTTAAGATAAGTACCATTCTCAACCTCTACTCCATTATATCGAAGTTCAAGGTCAAGAAATTGCCCTTGCAAGGAATCTATGCTATCAAGATGTTATTTCTCATTTTTATCAAGAATGTCAGTTTTTGCATAGAGATCATCAATAATTTTGCCTAATCTTTTCCTTTTAGATTTACATTTAGCAAAAGAAGATTGTCATTCATTAAGCATATCAATAAGAGTTTCCTTAGATAGCTCATGTAAACTAATATCACTTACTTTGCTTACCTCATTTACCTCAATTACATCTTCACTTGTAGAGGCCATGAGGGCAAGATGACATTCTCCATCTTCGGAGCTTGAGGAGCTTGAAGAAGAGGACTCCCATGCCGCATGAGCTGCATCTTTGGAACTTCTCTCCTTCTTGTCTTTTCTTTTTTACTTTGCTTCTCTCTTGTACTTGTCATCCTTCTTGTGGCTGTTCTTATGATGGCTCTTCTTGGCCTTTGGGCAGTCACTCTTCTAGTGGCCTTTTTGACCACACTCGTAGCACCTTGGAGTCGAGGAGGAGGGCTTGCTCTTGAAGTGCTTCCCTTTTGAGTAGTTGGCTTCATGATCATTTACACCTTCATCTTCACTTGAGGAAGGGCAGGGAGACTTCATGGCAAGTTGTTGTTGTCGGACCATTTCTTCAATTTGAGCTTTGAAGGTGATGTCCTTTATCTTCTTTGATTCCTTCTCTTCTCTTTTATCCTCTTCCTCTTGCTTGTCAAGCCTAGGTTCATGGGCTTGAAGATTACCAACCAGCTCCTCGTTTGATAACTCACTTAGCTTGTAGACTTCTTCAATAGAGGTGACCTTTGGCTCCCATCTCTTTGGAAGAGATCTCAAGATCTTGGCATTGATTGTACCTCTATCCATGACACTCCCAAGGGCTGCAAGGTTGTTCAAGATGACATTTAACCTTGTGTACATATCCGCTACCCTCTCATTCTTCCCCATCTTGAAGTTCTCAAGAAGACCACCAAGCATGTAGACCTTGGCCTCCTTGACTTGCTCGGTCCCTTCATAAGTGACACACAACTTGTGCCATATCTCATGCGCCGTGTCCCACAAAGAGATGCGGTTGAACTCCGATGGTTTAAGGGCGGCGTAGATGATGCTCACGGCTTTAGCATTGAGTTGAGCACGCTTCATCTCCGCTTCCATCCATGTGGTGATGTCGCCTTTTGGATCCTCATACTTCAGATGGACAATCTTCCACATTTCGAAACTCACCCCTTGGAGATAGAATTGCATTCTCCTCTTCCAATATAAGAAGTTTGTGCCGTCGAAGACCGGAGGTCTCATGGAGAAGCTTCCTTCAAGGTTGAGTGACCCAAGAGCTGAATCGCCCATCTTCTCCTACTTGTAGAAGTAGCTTGGAGAAGACATGCTCTGATACCACTTGTTGGATCGATGGGCTCTAGAGGGGGGGTGAATAGAGCTACACACACTTCACAAAATCGATTAGACCACCAATTTAAATGAAGTGTAAAAACTAATGCAAGCAGCAATTTGATATCCTATTCTAGCATACAAAGCAAGGATAAGAGATAATGAATATCATGCACTTGGACAGGTGGTTTAGAGTGGTTCCACGTCCTAAACTTAGGCGCTATGTCAGTCCACTACCTAGAGTTGGTTAGACTCTAGGATTTGCAACTTGGTCCTCTTATTTATCACGATAATATTATAAGAAACATAAACCATACAACCAAGGGCTTAATTACACAAGCTAAGATCTTCAACCTATCCAAGGACTTACCCACAAAGCGAGATTCTTCAGCCTTCTACAAAGGACTTACCCAATCTCACCTTTGTCTTCAGCCTTGCAGGAATTACCTATCTTACTTGATCTTGCCTTGCACCTCTCCTTCACTTGGAGAGCTTGCCCATGTTTTCCCTTCACCAAGGGAGCTGGAGCAACGATCAATCTTCACTCTTGAAGATCAGCAACACATCTTCCCCTTCACTCGGAGAAGAACAGCAACAACTCCTCTTTCACTCGGAGAAGAAGCTTCAATCAACCTTCTATTTGATTTGGAGGTGGGAAGAAAGAAAGGAGAGCTTTACATAGCACAAAGGATAGCTCTCATACAAAGGAACCTATCTCACTCACGAATTTCTCTTGAAGGTAGAGAGAGAAAGGGGCTCAAGGGCTTGGAATACTCCCAACTAAGCTAGAACCAAGTTTGCAATGGAAGAGCAGCTTGGAATGAAGTCCAAGGGGTTCTATTTATAGTTGAGGGTAGCCCTTTATGTTGTGGGACACTTGGGTGCAAAAGTGATTGTTTTTCCTTAAAGAAAACGGTCATATTTTTGCCCAAAACAATTCACCAACGGTCATATTACTTTTTCTGCAAACTCCGTACAGTGCATTCGGTCGAGTATCAATGGGTGTAACTCGACCGATCAGGTAGCAGGCAATCCGATATTGAATTAATCGGTCGAGTTTGTCCTGAGGAAACTCGACCGACCATTTCAACTGAAAATGGCCTACTACCCAATCGGTCGAGTTCTGTGAGTGCACAACTCGACCGATTGCAATCTTCAGAAAATCGACTCAGGATGATCGGTCGAGTTCCAGGGTGGGAAACTCGACCGACCAAGTGCCTGAAATGGATTTTCTAATTTGCAATAAAAGTGATTAGCACTTGGTGAATTTTGTCCTAAACAATTTTCTCTTCTAAGTTACAAGCATATACATCGTTACAAGTGATTACATTTATGTTCTAAGGTGATTTACATGGAAATCCTAAATTGCACACTTGTAGTCAATTTGGCTTGCACTTGGCCCATTCTAGGGCTTGTATATGTGATCATTTTCATGTACCTAATGTCTGCAAACAATCTTTAACGCACATGTTAGATACATATGAATGGAATGGTTAAGTCATTATCAAAATATAGGTAATGTATAACCTCTAGGTCAACAACAACTACATGCATGGAGGCCTATAAATAGTGGACATGAGGGAGGTCATTGAATCATCCCAGCTATTAGTGTGTGAACCCACCAGTTGTCGGTTGTTGGTGCCTTCTGTGGTAGAATAGCCAAAGAACAATAACAACTAATGGTTCTCTCTTGTGGTAAAATAGGGTCAGCGACTTGGCCTTGAGCAAAATAACGGCCGACAATCGGTGGCACATTGGTGCACTAATAGTAAAAGTCTCTTCTAAATGAGAGAGGGTCAACGACTTTGCCTTGAGGAGAAGTAGTAGTTGGCAATCGACAACACAACAATAGTGCATCAACAATGGAGGTGGGTCTGAATAGCAGAAGATGCACATCAGTTGGTGGTACACTATTGGTGACGTGACAACGACAATGGTCTGTCCGATCAGCAGAGGACGCATATAGACTCTTTTAGGCGGAGAGAGTTCTGGTGACACATTGGGGTTCTACTTGGAGGATCTAACTAGAATGAGTAGGATACATGGAAACGAGGTAGGTGACCTCGTCAGGAGAAGAGGTGACCTAGTCAGCGGTCATAGAGCCAACAAGCAACCCCCAACAACGAAAATGGTGTCATGAGGAGAAAAAGTAAAAAGGAAAGGTTTGTACACATTGGGTGTAATTATCTTCTTCTTTCTTTGTTCTCGGGTGGGGGGAGCTTTCCAAATTTAGGGATGATTAAATCTAGGTAGTGTGAGTTTTAATTTGGGTTACATAGTGCTTGTTGGCCAGTATTGTCCTATAGTTTTTCTCTCTTTGTCTTGGGTAGAGTTTTCCACATTAAATCTTGTGGCTTTAGTCTTGCAGAGTATTGTCACCTACCCACCATAATTCCTAACAAGTGGCATCTATGCAAGGTTTAAAGGATGTAGCGGGTGTAGTAAGATGACTTCTGAAGATAGGAAGGGCAATGTTGACAAGAAGTGATCACAAGAATAGCCGCATGTTTGAAATGCGTGATTCAATCTGGAAGGACAGCAATATGCAACACGATGGCTCCTAGATAGAGAAGGTCACTCTAAAGACTTCTTCTAGACAATGCATGCATAAGGAAGAAGGAGAATACAATGGACATGTAGTTGAGGCATGCATAATGGAGGATCAGACTCTTGATGTGGGGTTACATCAACAGGGAGAGCGTCACAAGAAGCTTTCTGAGGCTTACTGCAGAAGGTCAGAACTATGGGTTTCATCTAGGATGGCTCGACTAACCAGTCAAGGGGAGCCAACAAAGTTCCAGGTTTGGGCATGAAGAGTGAAGTGGCACTGTCAGGATATTTCCTCTCGGCTGTTTGGAAACAAAGTGAATTCAGGGTGGTACTTAAAGAAGAGGGATGGAAGTAAGACGATGTTGCAATGTTTGAAGAAAATGGATCAATCACACGTGATGATTGGGTCCAGAAGCTATTCCAGATAACTGCTAAAGACAAAGTCTCCCTCATACGTCAGAGGGGGAGATTGTTGGGATACTGAAGGTTCTGGCCCATGTCCTATTGGGATTTGAACTTAATAGGAGTTGGTTTATTTTGTCAATCCTAATAGGAGCTGAATCACAAGAGGAAAGAATATAGTTCCCTATGTGCAACATGGAGTTGGACTAAGATTTGAACTAGGACTTGTACTAGAATTCCTGGTAGCAACATGCATGAAGGCCTATAAATAGAGGCCACGGGGGAAGCAATTGAATCATCCTGCATGTTGGTGTATGATCTCACTAATTGTTGGTTGTTGGTGCCTTCTGTGGTAGAAGAGTCAGAGAACAATAACAATTGATAGTGCTCTCTTGTGGTAAGAGATGGTCAACGACTTTGTCTTGAAGTAAAGTAGCGGCTGACAGTCGATGGCATGTTGGTGCACTGACAGTACAACTCTCTTCTGAATAAGAGAGGGCCAACGACTTTGCCTTGAGGCAAAATAGCGGTTGGAAGTCGACAACACAACAACAGTGCATCGACAACCGAGGTTGGTTCAAGCAGTGACAGACACACATCGGTTGGTGGCACACTAATGGTGACGTGATAACGGCAATGGTTTGTCCGATTAGCGGAGGACACACATGGACTCTCTCAGGCGGAGAGAGTTCTGGCGATTGGTTGTAGTTCTATTTGGGGAAGCCAACTAGAATGAGTACGACAGATGAAAACGAGATAGGTGACCTCGTTAGAAGAAGAGGTGACCCAGTCAGCAGTCACAACAACAACTAGCAATCCCCAACAACGACAATGGTGCCATGAGGAGAAAAAGTAAAAAGAAAAGGTTTGCACACATTGGGTATTATTGTCTTCTTCCTTATCTTTGTTCTCGGGTGGGGGGGTTAGATTTAGGGGTAATTAAATCTAGGCAATGTGAGTTGTAATTCGGGTTACATAGTGCTAGTTGGCCGGTACTGTCCTGTGGATTTTCTCTCCTTGTCTTAACAAGAGTTTTTCACGTTAAATCTTGCGTCTTCAGTCTTGCACGTCTTTACCCACTACAATTCCTAACATTAATTTTCTATTTTAAAATTACATGTTGAGCAGCAAGCACACAAAACTAAATGAGCCCTTCTGGAAGATGTTTGTCACGCTGAATTCAAATGCGATTAAAATCACTTTATAAATATTGTATGGATACAATTCAGGGACCAAATTTCCCGCTTTAAAATTTATTGCTACCTTTTATTGACGTGTGGTTGAGAATGGGATTGACAGCTAGCCTTTTGAGTACCAAATTCGTTCCTGCTGTGTCCTACGGTTATCGGACTTTTTAGGACATTAATGCTCACTCTTACAACTAGCCACGCTTTGAGATGGAGTTAAAAACTTGTTTCGAATCTGAAAAGGGATTAGTGGGATATTTTCCGACATTTATCCAAAATAAGAATAAACAAGTCGAGCACCGTACAACGGTATAAGCATGGATAATTACAATCCGGCAACGAGTGATAATACCAAAACCTAATGGAACCCAGAAAAGGCTGAGATAACACTCAGCGGCATGGCTGATGGCAGATCGATCGCTGGAAAACCGCCCTTCTCCCTGCGCCTTACGGTCGACAGATACCAAACAAGAAAAATGGAGAAGGAATCGCCGAAGGACTGTTCTTTAAACAGGAGCAACAGGTGCGTTTATAACATGAAGTTTGTAAGTTGTGAGCTATGGTTTGAGGCGAAAGTGAGACCATTAAAGTAGAAAGCCATGGTTTAAGGCGCGGGCGGGCCGTGGCTTGCCCACGGAAGCACGATAGACTGCTGTTTCTTGTGTAGTCGACCCTTTCTTTTGCCACCTTCGAAGCTCTTCCGTTTCATGTATAGTCGTCGCTTTCTTCTACCCGCTCCGAATCAATGGTACGCTGCGAGCAAGTTTTCTGAGTAACGTGTTCGCAATTATGAATTGTAGGCCTCGTGGAGCCGTGTATGTTAAGTTATTAACATCCCAGTCATACGGCAGGGATAGAGATCGGGAACGACGTCTATTTAAAGGAACATACACTTCCTTTATATAAAAAACAATATACACTTAGTTTATTTAAATCTGGAGAAGCATACACATTTCAGTTCTTGAATTCGTCGCTTATTATGGCATACACGTAACGGCCACTCCGAACATTGCCTGTGGGCCGTAGTTATATTTAGGTCAGTGTCAAGGATGATCTGAAATTACTGGTGGTTAAATTGGAATTATGAAAGAAGCCCATTTTATAAGATGTTGAGTATACCGATTTTAATGAGATCACGAAGAATGATTTGTTTAATAACATATATTATTAGGGAAAATAATCTGGAACCGGTCACTTTGATGGATAGAGAAGGCAAAAAGTCGCTCCCCTATCCAACTACATGCGTCGGGATAGAAACTTCCCGTGTGGAATTAGTGTTTCTACATGAATAGTTTCCTCGTTGCACCACCATGTAATCAACGCAAAATACTATCGTAACGTTACACATCAAATAAAAGGTCAACCACTAAAGACGATATCGTCAAAAATGAAAACGATAACTTCATATATCTATCGTGGAAAGCATTTCCCAAGTATAAAGTGAATTTCGTCATACTTGAAGGAATGAGTTGATGTTGCTTGTTAATAGAAAACCAAACTCTTGATTATCTAAAAATTGAATGTAACATGTATGTTTTAACAAACGGTTTAGCTAATTTAGCTATGTTGTTATTTAGAAGTGATTTCTTTATTGATAAGTATAGATTGTATCACGAAGCATCACTTATGGCTATAACCAAAATATTTAAGTTTGACAGAAACATATCGGCTAACAACTAACCATGTGAAAAATGAAGATATGATGTTAGAAAAAGTTACCCATGACTTGGTGAAAAGTAATTTATTCTTTTGTCTGATCCTTGAGTATTATCAAGTTTCTTATTTCCAAAAGAATGATTGATTCTTCCAAAACAAATAATATACAATGAATAAGAAGAACATATAATACAGACAAGGAACCCAAGTATATCAAACAACATCGGCCAATATGTCATTTACATACAACTTGTACAATTACATGTAATGATTGCATGCAAAGATTGAAACTGTGGGGTTTGAACTACAAACAAGATACAACTCATAGAAAACCTTCAAAAATTGAGAAATCATGGACAAATCCTTATTAGTTGTTTATCATCTATTTGATTTTCCTTGTATATGATGATATAAAATTAGAAGGTATTCTTCGATTAAGAAGCTACTACTACCATATATGTAGTATCAACACGTTGTCTTTCCTAGTCCCTTGAATCTCACGTCTCTTCATCAAATACATTGCCATGCCCTCCTCAGATGTAATGAAAAAAAGTAGTAAGGCAGGGATGAT